>PVJI01000563.1:0-248123 GCA_004026765.1 Micronycteris hirsuta
GAAATAATGCCTTCACTTTTGGGGTCTATTGTATTCCATCACTTTCTCTTTTTTTCTCTTTTCTTTCTTTAAATAGTTTTTTAAAACTTTCCAATCACAGTTGACATACAATAGTTTATTAGTTTCAGGTGCACCGCATAGCGATGAGACACTTGTATAACTTGTGAGGTGATCACCCTGAAAAGTCTGGTACCCATCTTAGTCCATCACAGTTGTTGTGGTATCTTTGACCGTATTCCTTATGCTGTGCTTCACACCTCCACGTCTGCTGGTCTCCTCTTCTTTGTAATGCTCCTCCAAATTGGTTTCATAGCCTGTGCGTCCATTGTACCTGGACAGACTAGCAGTGTTTTAGGCTGTGGTAGGGGCACATGCTTTTTTTTCTTTCTTCTCCGTATTCAGTAGTAATGTGCACAGGGCTCTTTTATGCCTAAACCCACCCCCCCCCCCAAACTTGCCTTAACTTAAATCTCATGTTCGAACTCTCCAATTCCTTTTGTAATTAAGCTTCTGTCTCTATTATCACATACTATTCATGCCTCAACACTTGGTCTGTCTGACATTTGACATTGCTCTCCTGACCAATAGCTGAGAGCCATTGTATTTACCATTTTAATGAAATAGAGTTCTCTGTACTGTTTTATCTTGCATGTTAAATATAATTTTCCAAAAAGTAACAACTTATGTTTCACTAAATTTCTTTATTTGTTTAGATTCTCTATATTCTGTTTCTCAGAAACATAATTAATCTGGTGGTGTGATCTCAGAACTCATGTCCTTACTGGCCCAGGGATTACAGAATCACATGGGACGGGGGTGATGGGAGTAGGGGGGTGGGGGATGAGGGGGTGTTTCTTCTATGCTTTGTTGTCTTTCTGGTTGGTGTCATGGGTTGCAGAGAGACACCTGCTGGCCCAAATGTAGTGCTGCACTGTTTTTCTATCTTAAAGTCAATCATGTCATTTTTAGGGCCTCCCACTTCCACAGTGTGCTGGAACGCTTGTATATTGGAATGTGTTGAAGTAGGTCCCCTAATCTCCTCAAGAATTTTTAGGGTTTGCACCTCAACATTTAATGAACTGAAATGTAGTCATACCATGTTGCCCATTCAAGAAGCTGATACCCATGAGGGGAAGGGATTTCATGGGAAAACTTGGTTCCTCACCTTTGTGTGTTCCTAATGGGGCTAAAAAATGATCATTTAGTAAAGCACCCAGTAAACCAGGATCCACTTAAAACTTTCAGAAATGATAATTCACTCTTCCAAGATAGTTAAGAACTTAAGTTTTAAGCAGCATAGGTTTGCAGCTTGGTTTGTTATATGAGAGATACACTTGGTTCTAGTTTTAAGTCTATTGCTGGAGAAAACAATCTAAAATTTATCGCTTACTTATTTTGAAGCCCTAATTAAAATATCATAGCAACTTCTGTACAATGCTAATTTTAGCAAAATTCTCATTGATTTCAAAGGCAAGTGTATTTATAAAGGAAACATAATTATATACATCTAAAGTTACTCAGTACATACAATAAATTTTAAAGATTAGAATGTGCAAAATGGTTCTTTTAAGCAAAACTAAACTAATATTCACCTGTCTTTGAAGAATATTTCTAAGGTTCTATTTTTTTTTAAGATTTTATTTATTTATTTTTAGGTAGAAGGGAAGGGAGGGAGAAAGAGATGGGGAGAAACATCAATGTGTGGTTGCATCTCACGTGGCCTCCACTGGGGACCTGGCCTGCACACAACCCAGACATGTGCCCCGACTGGGAATCGAACCGGCGACCCCTTGGTTCACAGCCCGCGCTCAATCCACTGAGCTACACCAGCCAGGGCTCTAAGGTTCTATTGACAATGAATGAGACAGTGTACGGCGGTTTTCTGTCCTTGTTTATTTCTGGTGGACAGTCCCTGCCTGGCCGACAGTGGGAAAACATCAGAATGCACACAACGGTCCCTCCAGCCCACAGCTTCGGGAGCACCCGGGAGAGGGCGGTGATCCAGCCCCCAGCCTCAGCTCCACTTTGCCAGCACTCACCTCTTCCCCCATCCATTTCAAAAGAAAAACTGAGTGCCGTAGGACAAGATTGTTCTGGCTTCAGAGAACGGCAGCAGTGGAAAAGATACTATGAACGGTGCAAGGGGACAAATTATGGCAGAAATGTAAGCATTATTTGGAAATGTAAAACACCGTTCCAGTTGAAGAGCCTCAAACAAGAACAACATGTTAAATGTATCTCGTGCACGTCCAATGTTTCTGGCCATTTTTCTCCATTCGTTTCCTGAGAGGGGAAACAGAAGTGAAAACAGGCACCTAGATTGGTAATGAAAGGCGGGAGAGGTCCCATCAGGTAGCCAAGCACTTAAAGACACAAGTGAAAGGACGAAGCAGTAAACGCAATTTGAAACAGTGAGTGTGTTTTGGATTGCTGGTTCTGAGGTTCAGTGTTAATAGTACCAAGGACTTCAGTGTTTATGTTGTCACAAAATAAGGTACATAAAATGCTTGGTTCATTGTAAGTGCTCAATGCGTAGCAGCTACTGTCGCAGTTGCCATGGACAAAAATACTTCCTGGCACTCGGAGTAAATCATTTTAGTTGTGTTTCTATATTCAGGGATGGATTTGTTTTGATCTACCTGTTTTGTGTGATAATCTGTATGGCAGAAAAAAACAGTGATGTGAATAGCATTTGTTGAGAGTGTCCTGTGTGCTGAGCATCGGGGGAAGAGCGCGAGGGTGGATGGTTGTCGTCCAGTTTTACGGAATGAGAATGACGGAAAAAGCGCCATTAGGTTAGTGTGGAAAGAACTCAGTTATCTACGTAAACCCTGGTGGGAGCCGCTGATCGCCAGAGGCTCAGCAGACCCACATGCTGGTGGGCTCGGAGGTATTTGCCGCAATTTAAAGCTTTAGAAAAAAAATCTTTTGGTTTTACATTGTCGATTAGCTGTGATTGCCACACAAAGAAATACTCCTTATTAAAAGGGAGGAGGTTTTAATGCAATATAAAAGTCAGTCAGATTTCCCTAAGTTTGGAGCATTACTGTGATGATCCTGATGTTTAAGATTTTCAAGTAAATGTTTTCACTTTACAGCCCACTATTTAGTCCTCAGGTTCAGAATAGTGTAATACATATTTTAAAAACACACTGACAGGAGCATTCCCTTTTAAAATCTGTGTAACCAACATGAACATCTGAATATATGTCCAGAACATCTGGCTATATTTCCTAAATGCCTGGCATTTTCAGTTGTACACAATGTATCTTGCTATTTATTTCAGTAGGAAATGGACCTTTAGGCAAATGGATTCCAAAGGATTTCAGTATTTTCGGTATGTCTGCATCACTAATTGGAAGGAAATAAATCCAGCACTTCTGACGGAAGGGCAGACAAATGGACTTGCGTGATCAGGGTTCGGTTGGCCACCTTACTGGGAAGGAGCCGCAGCATGGGCCGTCCAGCGTCGTCCTTCACAGGGACTCGTTTTCTTGTTCGGTTTTGGCTCTGGGAGGTTTTTGTTGTGCACGTCAGCTTGCCGTGGATTTGGAAGTGGCTCAGTACGTATTTGTGAAAGAGGAGTGTCACTGCAATTGAAGATATGTTGCAAATGCTGCCAGAAGTTAGAATTAATACATAGGGAGTGCATTGCATTTCCACTGTAGGCTCAGATTGGTTTGCCTACTCTTAAATGTCCAGGGCTGAGCAGGCCTCATGCTTGAATCTGTCTTGACAAGCCCTCCTGTCCCCCCATGACCCCCCATCTTTTAAGGTGAAATTAGTGTAGGATTAAGATCAAAGATACTTGCCCTGGCTGGTGTAGCTCAGTGGATTGAGCGCGGCTGCGAACCAAAGGGCCACCGATTCGACTCAGGTCACATGCCTGGGTCGTGGGCCAGGTCCTCAGTGAGGGCCACGTGAGAGGCAACCATACATTGCTGTTTCTCTCCCTCTCTTTCTCCCTCCGTTCCCTTCTGTCTAAAAATAAAATAAATAAAATCTTTAAAAAGATCAAAGATATTTGAAGGGGAAAATAAGGCATAAAATAGTTTAAATTTCAGCATTTGGAATTGAAAGGCAGGTTAGAGGGCATTTACCTTAACCTTTTCCTTAAAAATATATATTTTTTTCATTCTCATGTTCATTGACTTTTAGAGAGAGGGAAACAAAGGGGGGGCGCGGGGAGAGAAACATGGACGTGAGAGAGAAACATCGATCAGCTGCCTCTTGTACACGCCCCTCCTGGGGATCGAACCCACAACCTTTTGGTGCACATGGGACGATGCTCCAACCAACCGAGCCACACGGCCAGGGCATTGCCTTAACCTTTTCAATTTATAGGTAAGGAGACTGAGTTTCTGAGAGCCGGTGGGACTTGCACAAGGCCAGAGCAATTGAAAAACAAAACTGATACCAACAGTAGATAGTACTTTTCAACCAGAAGTTTTAATGACTTTTTTCAGCTTTACTAAGGTATAATTGACAAATAATATTGCGTAATATTTAAAGTATACAACATGATTTGATATACATAAACATTGTGAAAGGGTTTTCTGCACTTTCACACTTTTCAAAAATGAATATTAAACCTCAGTTTTTTAGCTTACGGGTTTTTTGTTTTTGAACACACTACTTGGAAAGTGTGTGTCTTAGCAGAGTGCAGTGGAAGGCAAAGCCGACTCACCCCAGCACACGGTTATTTTTCCGCTGCACTGCTCGGGGGCAGCCTGCCACTTGCGCAGATAGGAAAAACAAGTTTTTAAGTCTTTGTCTGAGTGGCAGGGAAGTTCTTAACGGGATAACATTTAAACCGGAACCGCTTTCTTGTCTGACAGCCGCAGCTCCCTGAGAAGCTCCATGTCTCTCTCAGCTCTGGACCCCTGTTTGACCCAGGAAAGCACACCCTTAATTCCTGTATTCTAGGGAGGCCTCGGGCAAAGTCCCTCAATAAGTAAAATGCTCCTGTGTAGATGGTTATTATACACCTGATTTTTTATTGGTGGAGTAGCACTTTTAAGGCTGGCCTTGAACTTACCAGTGCACTGTGCTGGCCAAGGCTGCAGTTTTGCATTTGACTCCCTCACCCTCTGGCCCATAAATCATTTAACATCCCCATTTTTTAAAACTCTAATTATCACAACTACTACTCTCATATGAATGTCTGTCCTGAAAATGAATGCCCTTGGTCCCAAGTTTAGTTAAGGAAACAGGGCAAATGGGGCAGGAAACTGAGCATCATCACCGAAAAAGCCCCGGTCTGCAGTGCCGCTGGTGAGAAGTGTCATGCGTGTCCAATGCAGGCGTTCTGTCCTTTTATCTTTCTTAGAACCCGGCCGGCTAGGTTGGTACATGTGTGAATCATCCTTTTCTAACTGCAGAAAATGTGCCCCCTGGCCCGTGTGAAAAGTGTTAGTTGTAGACACAACGAATACCTGGTATAAAGAAATACTTTGATCTAACTTGGAAAAGAAGTAGCCTGAATATACCTAGAAATAACCAAAAAGTTATTACAATGATAAATAGTAAAATTGTGTTTCTGGCTTCTAGTATGGCGTTGACACTGACATGTATGGAGTGATTATTCAGTTAGTAATTTTATTTTGTCAGCACTCTGCCTTAATGTATTTTTATTTACTTTTCCTTTTTATTAAATTTACTGGGGTGACAAAGGTAAACAAAATTATACAGGTTTCAGGTGTACAGTTCTACAACATGTCATCTGTACAATATTTTTTCTGATATTTCTCCTTGGGCAAGGAAAACAAAAGAAAAAATAAACAAATGGGACTACATCAGACTAAAAATTTTTTTTTAAGATTTTATTTATTTTTAAAGAGAGGAGAAGGGAGGGAGGAAGAGAGGGAGAGAAACATCAATGTATGGCTGCCTCTCACATGCCCCCAGCTGGGGACCTGGCCTGCAACCCAGGCATGTGCCCTGACTGGGAATCGAACTGGGCCCCTTTGGTTCCCAGCCCACGCTCGATCCGCTGAGCTACACCAGCCAGGGCAGACTAAAAATTTTTTGCACAGAAAACCATCAACAAAATGAAAAGACAACCCACTGAATAGGAGAACATATTTGCCAATACATCTGATAAGGGGTTAATATCCAACATTTAAGAACTTATAAAACTTAACACCAAAAAACAAACAATCCCATTAAAAAGTGGGAAGAGGGCCTGAATAGACACCTCTCCAAAGAGGACTTACTTATATGTGTTTTTAAAAAGGTGTGCGAAGCCGTTGCCTTACTTTTACCAGGCCACTTGGGAAATGCATGTGCAAGCGAGTGTGGTAAACTGTTGTCACAATAAATGGCAGCCTCAGATTTTGTCTGTTGTCTGAGTGTTCCATTGCACTTTGAAATAGTGCTAAGTCATTCTAATAATTTTATTTTCTACATCAGCATGTACCGTGCATTGTTACGCATTAACATTTTTTAAAGTTTGAAAGATACTATGTTTGGGCGCCAGGTGTTTTCAAAGAGAAAGTGTCAACTTCCGCGGTCAAGTCATGGTGGTCAGATGAAGAAAGACCTAAACACTGGTTCCCTTTTGTTCCAGGACTCATTTGCGCCACCAAGAGGAGGAGGAGTACTTCCTTCTCATCGCAATGTGTAGAAATGCACAGTGTCTACTCAGCGTTCAAATAGCGCTGTGCTGGGTTCTCATTCTCGGGCCTCGGAGCTGGGAAAGGTAACCATGCTGCCAACAAGAGAGTTATTTTTATTTATTGTTTGAACAGGCTCTATCTATAGGGTTGGCTGTATAACCCGAGGACAAGGGTGAGCGAATGAGAGGAAGAGGAAATCTTCTTTATCTAAAAATAAGATTCTTTCATATTTTGGCATATAATTCTTTCATATTTTTCTAAAACACGATGGTGTACTTGTGACAGTGTACGTTTTACCTGTGGTTTCTTTCGATCCTATTTACGAGCAATGCAGAGAGTGACACAGGTAGACGTCCAAGAAGGAGGTCCCTCTGCCAGCACGGTGTCACCCCGAGTGGCAGTAGTCACTACGGCTACAGGAGCCACCAGTTTGTGGAGATGAGACGTGAAGATGTGTCAGAACTGATTGGCTAATGTAAGAGTTTAAGTGCCGCCCTGGCTGGTGTGGCTCAGTGGACTGAGTGCCGGCCCGCGAACTGAAGGGTCGTTGGTTCCATTCCCAGTCAGGGCACACGCCTGGGGTGTGGGTCAGGTCCCCAGCTGGGGGCATGTGAGAGGCAGCCATACATTGATGTTTCTCTCCCTCTCTTCCTCCCTCCCTTCCCTGTCTAAAAAGAAATAAATAAAATCTTTAAAAAATTGTTTTGAGTACTAGCACCTGAGAATGAAGTTTTAAACATTTGTTTGTTTGTTTGTTTGTTTTTAAATTTCACCCATCCCGCAGCCTCCTCCCTTTTGGCAGCCATCAGCTTCTTTTGTTTTGTTTGTTCCTTTGTCTCATGTTTTTAGATTCCATGTGTAAGTGAAATAATGTGGTATTTGTCTTTGTCTGACTTACTGCACTTAGCATAGTACCCTCTGCATCCATCCATTTTGTTGCAAATGGCAAGATCTCATTCTTTTTTTATTGCTTAGTAATAGTTCATTGTGTTTATATACCATATCTCTCTTTATACACCTATTAATGGACAGAGTAAGTATATAATAAATAAGTAAACAAGTAAGACTTAGATTCATTACAGAAAAGTAGGGACTCACTCAGTCACATTCTTACGTGTTTTCTAGGCAGGGAAGAAGAAGGAGGAGTTTGGACTGATTTGCTGGGAAGTGTGGTCAGAATGCATCCAGGCTGCTGGAGTCTCAGAGAAGACAGCTGTCTCTGGCGTAGACTGTGGACTGGACTGTCCCCAGGAGAAACTGGGATGGACAGCACAGCCTGGTAGTGTTGACAGCCTGAGTTTGCCTTTGGGGTCCCAGTCTCCCTGATGAGTTTGTCCCCTCCTTTCTCCCTGGTGTCACGGTCTCTCTCTCAGTTATGGGTGACTGTGGTGGTCACTGATGCATTAAGAGCGAAGGCTGGGTTCAGACTGCCTGGGGCAGATGCTGACTTTGCCTCTTAGGCAGCTGACTTAATTTCTTAGATTCGTATCTGTAAAACAGGGATGACATTCGATTTACCTTCGTAGGGGTATTGAGAGGATCAGATGACTTACGGACATGTGACGGGCCCAGAACACCATCAGCACACAGTAAGCACTCAGTGTGTGTTAGCTATTCCTATATGATCCTGTTTACTTAGAAAACATTTCTTTCATCCTCTCTCTGTAACTCCTGTGTAGGGATAATAGACACTGAACCGGGTGAATGAGTGAGTAAGGACTTGCCTGTTATCTTTAGAATTGTTGGCTAGTAATGTAAATGCACCTTTGTGGGTTCCTTTCCAAGATAAGGCCAGGTAGGCAGAGAAAGCACTGATTAAATTAAATCCCGCATGACCTGCCCACCCCATTTCAAACAGGATCTTTAATCTTCTTTCCTATAACTGTTTTCTGCCCTCAATTCATGGAAAGGATTATGTTTTACATCAGGAAACAGTGCATGCAACACACACACTTAAATGAAACAATTTTTTGAGACCGTAGTTCCACTAACTGTGATGACCTCCTACTTCCTCTCTGTTTTGCTGTGCTTTGCCTTTGTAAAAATGCTGCTGGCAATGCATGAAATTTGTTTCATGACTCGTTAATGGGTCATCCTGAAGTTTAGAAAACAGTGCATTAGGTAAATCACTTGGACTTTTCCAGAAGCAAAGGCGGCGTGGTGGGGGTGGGTGGGGAGGCAGGTACTTTTGATTATAACCGATATTCCTTTCCTTTTCGGTCTCTTTCCTAATTTCCCCTCATGATGGAACTGGAATTTCCCAGCTTTAAACATGCGCACTTGTGCGCGCGCACACACACACATTTAAATGCCACCAATCTGTTTAGGAAGGCCAAAGTTTGTGTTGTTTAAAAGCCCTTTAAATATCACTGTACTTCAGGTTCACTTTTAGCACATTAGGAACATTAAAAATGTATAAAACTCCTGTCACTATAAGATAGGGTCCAATAATCATGTTCAGTAAACATTTTAACGTTAGGTATGATAGTAGAAGCAGATTTTTCAGATTGTGATACCTAATTTCTACTGCACCCACCCCTCTCCAATTAATTAAGAAATTCAAAGTGTCTTGTAGAAAAATGACTTACTGTTAGTGCGGAGCTCTAGAGAACTCTTGCTTTGTCCTGAGCTGTCCATAGGCTTTGGCTTGTTCATTCTTGGCCAGCACCACGTGTTCGGGAGCTAACTGCTCAGAGCCGATCATGCTCCGTGACCATGGCGCTAGCGCACACCCCATGCTGACCCCCTGACTCTGATCTCATGCCCTGAGTCACCAGCCAGACCAAATCTGAAAGATCAACAGCCAGATCCTTACCGAGTTTACCACCCAAGGCCTTCTCAGGTTAGAAGCCCTTGCTTTGCATGCGTCCTGTCGTGTGACCAGCTGCACGGTGCCTGGGTCAGCCTCCCATCCCCGGCTCCACGCGGCAGCCAGGCCGCCCGGGCTTAGGTGCAGTGTCCACTCCCAACACCTCCTCCCTCTCACTTGCGGCTGTGAACATTACGTTCTCTTTTTTTCCTATTCCCCTTTCAGGTCATAGTCTGTTAATTCCATACACATGTCTATGTCGTATTTTTTTTTTCTGCATTTCAAGTAAATCTCTCTCTTAGTTTTTTTCTTCCCTCTTTGTTCAATGTTGGAGAGCCTTCAATGGTGCTAGTCATAGCTGATAAACGGTAGATATGTAATCATCAAGAAAAAGGGATACAATGTGTTTAAAGTTAAAATAAGGATTATAACTAGTATCAACTTTCAAATATCTTAAGTGTCTTATTCTGGTTCATGCTCTTCTGACAAAACCTTCTTACATATTGCATATAGAAAAAGAATTATTCTTTGTTTATGCTGTTCCTTATGTAATGACTAGTATTGCAACACAGTTACAATAGACATTTGATTTCAGATATGTATTATTACAGACACATGATGAGTGAAGTAAGTTTCTGTGGGATGACCAGGGTTGTAACTGTCATTAGCAGCATCATTCCTGGGGGAGAAGTAGCTCCTGTTCTCAGTCACCAATGTCAGTAAATTTGGGGAACATTCTAGGTATTTGAGGACTACGTAATGTCAGTGTTCCTTTTTGCCATGCTTTGTTCCTGGAAAGAGGCTATTTAAAAATCATCTAAGTGCTACTAGTGTGCCCTCCATATATTCAGTAATAAATTAAAATAGAAATCGTAGGAGAATTCAGCGGATTCTGAAATAAGAACATGGTTAAGCGTGCATTTTGAAATGACAGATCACTTCTATGTGTGTGAGTGCTCACGCCACTCTCTTGGATGTAAAGTTTGCTGCTTTTGAACACTGTTTATTCTGAGGGACAGGTGATTACAGAACGCCGGGGCCTTTCCCCGATTGAGGTGGTGGTCCCAGGTGACCCAGGACAGTCCCTTCATTCTGGCCATTTTGTCACATGTGCTCTTGGGGTGTGATGAGACACATCTTTTTTTTAAAACTGGGAAACAAAAGTCGGAAAAAATGTTTAAGAAGAAAGGCTCTTATATTTCCTGCTAGCAGAATTTTAAGCAGAATCGTTAAAGCGTTGGCTCTTGATGAGGGCATTTCAGTTTTTTCTCTTTGTGCTGGCCTGGTATTGTCCTTTTTTTGGTAATGATTAACTAGCAACACTTTAAATTCGTTCTTCATTTTAGATCTCGGGGCATCAAGCATGTCTGTTTTTTTGGCTTGAGTTTAGTATATGGTCTGAAACTATTGTACCATATGTGGCAAGCTAGTGGCGGCTGACCAAGTGAAATCATGGAAGGGGGTCACAGTTTTGGTTTTATAGAGTGACCTTGAACTTGCAGATATGCTAAGGGCATTGTTACCAAAGAGATACAAAAGAGATTACAGTCTTTATGTGGGGGTCTATACAAGCCAAATATGTTAATAGAATTCTAGCTCGGTGTATTACTCAGCGTTCGAAACATGACTTGATGTGACTTTGAAAAAATTCAATTGATGTTCGGCTTTGAGACACAAAAGCGCACATAGAATAAAGTGATAAGGGTATGAATTTTAAAAAATCATCAAGGTCTGAGACAAGATAAAATAGAGTCCTTGGGTTTTGGCAGTGTTGCCTCGGTAGCCACTGTGGGGACGAGATGAGTCAGCGAGCCAATTTGAAGGGGGACTTTGCACCCGCTTGTCCGCCACATCAACTAAGGACACCGGGCTTTCATCTGCTGCGTGTCTCGGGCTTTCCCCTGAGATTTCACTTAGGGGCATCCAGGGGCCCCAGTGCTGACAGACAGTTTGAGAACCACTGCCCTGGCAGATCCCCTGTGAGGCCACATGCTTGAGACACCAATTGCATGAGGTCAGCTCACGGTAGGAAGGTGGAGGTCCAGGTGAGCTCCCTCGTGGCCCTGCGTGTGGTAGGGTGTCAGAGCACATCACCGCCCTGAAACGCAGAGCGGAACGGTTGGAGGAGCTTGTGCATAAATACGCTGTTTTCTGAGTTGGGCTCCCCGAACCCAGAAGGTTTGCTTAGAAACTTCATGCACATTGGAGAAAAAAAATACAACCCTTTTTATCAAAGTAAAACAATTTTCCATACTTGTTTGTGATACTCAAATTTTAACTGCCTATATATAATGTAATAACGGGGTCACCCCACCCCTGGCCCTTTGGACTGAAGAAAATTGGTTAAAACAGATTACGAAAAGTGAGCCAGAATTTTCTGAAAGCTCACAGAATCTTAGGTTGGATAAATAAGGAACCAAGAACTAGGAGAAGATGACATCATTGTGAATACATTTCTGACACTGTTTCTCAGTTTCCTTGTTTTAGTTCTTTACGGAGGATAAAGGGGGTGGAGGGGGGCCCAGAAAGCCATGCCCAGTCTTTCTCAGAGTGCGTTGCTCGCGAGCCCCGGCTGTCCTGTGAGGACTCCGGAGCGTGCGTGTTCACCCACTTCTGAAGTTAGTTTTTGGTGAGACTTTTTTTTTGGCAGAGGGAAGTATAAGAGGTCGAGGTCATTGATGTGAAGCAGGCAGTGAACTTCAGTGTCCTCTTTCCCGCTTGCTCCTCCTCTTGTTCTCAGCAGCACATTTTGTGTTTTCCAGCGTTAGCATCTTTGACTGTGATGCTCACATTCAACCTCACCTAGTGCATTTCTCAGGTTCTGAAGCCTGAGCTTTCCTCTCTCAGTGGAGGGAGGGTGGGGAGGGAGGCCAGGCAAACTCACACTGTGTCCCGAGGAGGTCTTAGTGTTCTTACTGCTTCGGGCTTGAGCGGTAACCAAAGGCAAGGTAACAGAATAATAAAGGAAGATGGCAGCAGCCATAATCAGCTGTTAAGTTCTGGTGACAGGAAAAATAGCCTTCCAACTTTGCAAAGTATGTAGAATAGTCTAGAATACTAGTTATCATGTTGATGCCTGGTCTCCACCCCCAGAGATTCTGAGTCCAATCTTAGGTCATTCTGATGCCCATGGTCCAAGGACTACGTATTGAAAACCTCTAATTCTAGAAAGATCAGTTACACCATTGTTCCATTATTCTTGGTTTAATGTCTTGCTTGAGCATCAGTGTAGCACAAAGATGAAATTTCTTTTGAGATTTTTTTTACTGCTTTGTAACTGTGAGCCCCCAAACCATGGCTCATAATTCTTGGCTTAAAAATATGTGTACCATGCCTATACTGATGTGTAACTCTTAAGCAGTCGTAACACAAAAGAACTTGGGCTGTGGTGTGAGAGTCATTTGTAAATTTCCAGTGTCGACATCGTAATTTCTTTTTTCATTGACATTGCCTGGTGAAGGAGTCAGATCTGTGGTGTGTTCTCCTTGTGGTTTCCGTAGTGTGAGGCAGAGTGCTACAGAAAAAAACGAACCCTTTCTTTAGTTTTGACTCACTCAGGAGTGGAGTGTCTTTCGGAGATGGGATGGAAGAGGCATGCCCTGCAAGTGGCAAATCAGACTTCCACACGCATTGCCCTCTCTCAGCCAATAGCCGGCTCAGAACTCGTACATCACGATGTGCAGTTTCATTCATCAAGGGGATTTCAGGCTCCGGCGGCAAACAGCCGGAGTCTTGGGTGACTCCTGGGCTTTAGACTTTGCATTGACGAGTCCACAGAAACAAGGAGGTGCAGCTGCCTTTAGAAGAATTATTGGTAATCCAGGTAAGGATAAATTGGAGAAATTGTTCCTTTTTTTTCCTTTTGGGTAGATTTGAGGTTTTAGAAAAAATTAGTCCTCTCTTTGAGAGGAGCTCAGAACTAAAGTTTTTCTCTCTGAATTGCTTTATAATGTTACTCAGTACATCACCCTTTCAATGGGAAATCCATCCTCTTCAAAATGTCGTTTCATTTTTAAATATTAAAGTGTAGGATTCCATTTTTCTTTCTGGGCATGAAATTTTAAAAATGCAATGCCTATAGTTGCTAAGATACTAATTACGCATAAGTTCCTGGTTTAGAACTGAAGTCTTGTATTTTTAGGAAGTATGCTTTAAAAGTTGGGCAGAGAGGAAATCGATGTCTGAGCTTGATTTATGAAGCAATGATGCCGCATATGGTCAGACTTTTCCCTGAATTGAAGACCAAATTTTGAGGCACGCTGCCTAGTCTGTTCTGACCTGGGAGCTCCCCTCTGCCACTTGTGTCTCCATCTGTTCTCTCACCGTGGGATCAGCTCTGGGGCTTCTCGGCGTGTGGTTTGGTCTGTGTCTATTCAGCGCAGTGGCATTTTCCTTGCAGCAGTGACTAAGGCTTCTTGGATGAATTCTCTCTTTGAAAGAGGTGGCAGAATTGCATCAGAAAGACACTGACAGTAAATGGCTCCCCCTTCCTGTAATGACCACATGTGAAAGAAGGCATTAATTCTTGTTTTGAGGAAATGAGAATTGTGGAGTTCTATAAAAAACTCCCCTTTTATCATTAATGAACCAGATCTGAATGTTAAAAACCAGGATCACTTTTTGCTATCTAAGTTAGTGTTACAAAGATAGAGCTTTTCACTCCATATTCTGTGTGGAGTAACCAATGATCTTGAATTCGAAAAGAGGAAATAGTGTTGAATATAGCTATTGTTAATGCTATAAGCCTAAACTAATTTCTTTATAATACTTTCCATATTAATGTATTTCTTAGATAAGTTGCTGATTTGTCCTTCAGGATTTGATTCTAGGAGACTATCAAGGCCAGAAGGAAACTCCCATAGGTCATCCAGGCAGGGCTTCCCATGGGAACAGTATCGCCCCCTAAGGGACAGAATAGATATTTGGGAGGGTGTTTGGTTCTGTTGATACAATGAGGGTCGTTTTGTGTCAAGAGTCAGAGATTTTAGATGTTTCACAGTGGAAAAGACAGACAGAACTGCTCTGTGTCCCACATGACTTTCAACTGCCCTGTTGGATATTTACACAGTGAAAAATTAGTTTATAATTATCTGAGCCAAGGTCTATTTTACATAAACACACAGAATAACTTGTGCATACTTTTTAATATATATAAAATACATTCATTTTCATTCTGTTGTCCACCTGTGCCTCTCCTCTCTTTTCTCGTACTTTTAACATGGAAGGCTTCTATTCGATCTCTTACAGTCCACTCTTATTCTTTATAAGTAAATTATAAGCATCTGTTTTATAGTTGAACTTGAAACTTTTTACGTATTGAAATATGTAGTTTTATTATAAATGGCTTTTTTTAGTTTTTCTTTTATATTACACTTAGGGTATTGCTATTTGAAAAATTACATGTATACTTGTTGATGAATTTTAATGAATTCAGAATTCACTAATGCATTTTCTTTCAGAATAGCAAATAGGGCATTACAGTATTTTTGGTTGTAAAAAAGGGCTTTGGGAATAGGAAGGTTTTGAACCAATAACCCAGTCCCTTGCTGTGCTTTAGAGAAGGACAGTATGCCAATCACCTGGGTGGGCGGGATGTTTATCTTCTTTGTGAAGTTCTCCAGGAATTTCACGTACCTCCTTAATATGTTTTAGTATCTTGAAGTCTTCCCATTTAGCTAGTCTCCTTATTAATACTTCCAGTTCTTCCTTATGTCCCTCTAAAAACACCGCGAGCTTTGGTTTCTCCCCTCCTGCCCTGAAAACTAGCAGAGCAGTTAAAACCAGACACAGGTTTTCCTGAACAATGGGGCGTTGTGTCTCCGTACTGTGAACGTGTTCTACCTGTGCCATTTTAAACCTCTGACGGTGCTGTAAGTACAGCACATTGTGGGTGAGGTGTTGTCTGTGTTGTAGAATCAAATCATCGAATCACAGGTGTGAGGATGGGGTACCCGGGCACGTGTGTGTTATGTTCTAATACTTGTTTGGTGCTCCCACTTTTAAATTCACAGACTTTTTCTTGGATTGATATTTCTTCTGGGAGCACTTATTCTTGTTATGTGGATACAGTTACTGCTTCTCATGTATTTCTAGTGACACTAATAAAAGTTGTTTTTTTGAGTTCGTGAATAGACTATCTTTACTCACTTGCATTTTCTGTTTTAGAACTTCTAGGGTATTTTGTTGTTTATCTTGGTTTTCCACTTTCAGGTTGCAGGTTTTCTTTAAATGTGTATTTATCTTGGATTGATTGTCCACGTAAAGCGGAGGTGGCGTGGAGGCTGATGGGGGCCTCTGCACTTGTGGGTGCATCCAGGAGACCTCCCTCTGGTGGCCCAGTGCGGCCCCCGACCTGCTGGGGAGCCACTGTGTGTCCAAGTAAGGAGGGCTTGGCTGCGGGGTTCTCAGAACCACACCAGCTGTTTAGTCCCCACCGGGCATTTTGTGTAATTTCTTTAGAGAATCATCTTCTTTTAAAGTTTTTGCCTGGGGACCTATAACATTTGTTGTTTCTTAAAAAGACAGGGGATAGGCATGGAAGGAACAATTGTTGATATTGAGACTTTCCTATTAATCTTCTCCTTTCCACCCTCCTAGTCATTTCTGTGCCGTATTGTACTTGCTTTTTCTGAGCCTCTTTGGGGTGTCCCTGGCTCTGTCAGTGACCTCCTTCCTCAGCGGCAACCCTCTCAGAGAACCTCTCGGGCTGCAGGCGGCCTCTGCTCAGCCCCCTCAGTCAGTACTTCATCATTTTCTGGCTCCCAGACATTACTTGAAATCTCTCAGCTCTTGATAGTGTTTTTATTGTGGTGGACGTACATACTTTTTTATAACTGCCATGGGGTCTTTCGTGTGCCCTGACCATTGTTTTGAAATGGCGTTTTAGTCAATTTAGGCTACCATGACAAAGTACCATAGACTGGGTGGCATATAAACCACAGGAATTTACTCCTCACAGATCTCGGGGCTGGCTCCTAAAAGGCTGTCTTCTCACTGTGTCCTCACATGGCAGAAGGGACAAGGGAGTTCTCTGGGGTCCCTTCTATAAGGGCACTAATCTCACGCACGAGGGCCCCACCCTTAGGACTTAATCACCTCCCAAAGGCCTCACCTCCTGATGCCATCACACTTGAGGTTAGTATTTCAACAAATACATTTGGGAAGAGGAGCACAGGCTTTTCAGTCCATAACAAATGAAAGTCCTTCCTCTTCTGGATTTGTCAGAAGTATATCAGAAGAATTAAATCAGAAATACCTCTAGCCAGGCATTTCGCAAGGGAAAGAATTAGGGTCACAGTAACTGCAGTGGGTATTGGGGTTTAGGAGAACCAACCCTCAGTATAACTTGGCTGGGCAGAAACAATGAGCTGACATAACTACACAAATATACGCTTTCCAGCTATGGAGGCTGTAGTCATTAATCATAAATTCCCCCCCCACTCGACACACACACTAAGATGATGTTCTAGCTTTGCTGCTAGAAGGGTAGATGCATCTTGTAAAACATCCAACTTAGCCATTTAAAAAAATCTATAAAAGAAGTGGTAGTTGTTTCTAATCTTTAACACGAATATAAATGTGGATATGCTTGCTTTTTAATTTCTCTGCCCTTTGGCACAGGAGTGTGTGAGAGAACCTTCTGTTCCTTCGTTTCTGTAACTTCTGTTCCTTGGGACATAGACCCTCCCACTTCACCCCTTTCTTAAAGGAACCATCTGATATTCTCCCTTCCTATTTTGTTTGTGAAAAAAAAAAAAGAAACCCCTCCAAATTCTTATTGATTATCCCTTTTTCTCATATTTCTTGTGTAGTTCCTGAAAATGTCTATTAGATCAGATGTAAACCAATGAGTCCTTTAACTTCCCTGACACAAGCGGCTTCCATTTGCATCTCAGAAGAAACTCTGAATTGATGTTTCTGATCTTAGTGTTCCCTCATGTTACTTAGAAAAAAATAGCTGTTTCCCTGTGAAGAACCACTGGCCATCATTCCCGTAGGTCTGAACCCAGTTGCCCCAACGTGATGGAACCTAAAACAGAATCTTCTTAGGCCTGTCCTGATCTCTGGTATGATAATAGGAGCCCCAAATCTGCCCCTGGAATTTGCAAAGTAGTAGTGTTGAATATTAATTATCCTTTACATAGTGGCTTAGAGGCCATCGAAGAAAGTAAAGGTCCTCTGGTATCTGACCTCTGTATCCTGCAGGTCATTTACCAGCGTATGGCCTTCAGGACAGATCTGGATCAAAGGCCCGGGCAGCAGATACAGAGGAGAGTAGGGAAATGTCCTGAGCTCCCGGGCAAACAGAGCACACTTGTCATTTTATTTCTGGCCAGAACAAACACCATCAGCCCATTTCAGGTGCCCTTCTTCCCAAATCCACTTGCTCCCATAACCTGCTGGAGGTGAGGAGTATGTTGGGTGTAGGTTGTCAGTTGTCTACTGAAGAAATGACGGGCCTGAAAGGACCCTCAGACAGCGAGGATTTAGAACACTCCTGCCCTGGCTCCAGCACCCGGCCTGTCAGTTGACTGTTATTGATAAGAGGACCAAACCAGCAAGTCCCTTTTTTTCCCTCTGGAGGAAATGCCTTGTGAGGATGGTCTCAAGGCAATGAGGACAGCCATGAGAGTTGCTGGCCCCACTGGCTGGGGTCAAAGACTGCCAGTCAGATCACATTCTACGGAGGATGTGAGGACGTGAAAACAGTTAGGGAGCCCTGCCAGCTTTCCCTTTCCATTGATGTTCAATTCCCAAGTGGTACCACGCACTGACGTTAGGTATGCATACGTCACGAAGCCCCAGTTCACAAGCAGAACGTTTCTGTCCCCCAGGTTCGCTCACACCCCCATTCAGTCAGCCTTTGCCCCCACGGGCACACGCTTTCTGGTTTGCGCCACCGTAGATTGTCTTTCCTCTCTCTGAACTTCGTACGACGGAAATCCTAGAGCACCACTCACACGTGCCCAGCTTCTTCCACACTCAGGTACATGTTGTGTGTGTCGGTCGGTCGTTCTCCCTTTATTGCTGGGCGGTATTCTGTTAATGGGAAGAGACTAATTTGTTGATCCATTTTCAAATTAACAAACATTTGGATTATTTTCACCTTTTCGGCTATTATTAATATTAAGCTGCTGTGAATGAGTTCTTACTTATTCTCATTCCTTTTTTAGATTTAGGCTTAATTACTGGAGTATATAATAGGCGTATGTTTACCTTTATAAGAAACTTCCAAGCAATTTTCCAGTGATTGTACAATTTTAAATTCAGGCCAGTGGTGGCTGAGAGTTCCAGGTGCTTCAGTTCCTTCTCACACTTGTATGTTGGTTTTTCCAGTTTCAGCCATTCTGATGGATATGACGTGGTCTCTCATTGTGATTTTTGATTTGCATTTCCTTCATGACTGCCATGTTCTTACTGGCCATTTGTATGTGTTCCTTTTTGAAGTATCTGTTTAATCTTTGGCCCATTTTTAATTTTCTTCAGATATTTTTAAATTGGATTTTTTTAAATTACTGATTGGTAGAATGCATGTCTATATATTCTGGATAAAATTTTCTGTCAGAAGTTTGTAATGCAGATACATTCTCCTAATCTATGGCTTACTTTTCATTTTCTTAAAAATGTCTTTTCAGCCCTGGCTGGTGTAGCTCAGTGGATTGAGCGCAACCAAAGGGTTGCCAGTTCGATTCCCAGTCAGGGCACATGCCTGGGTTGCAGGCCAGGTCCCCAGTGAGAGGCAACCACACATTGATGTATCTCTCCCTCTCTTTCTCCCTCCCTTCTCCTCTCTCTAAAAATAAATAAATAAATAAAAACTTTTTTTAAATGTCTTTTCATGAGCAGGTTTTAATTTTGAAGTAAGTTTAAGTAATCAGATGTCCCCCTATATTATCAGTACTTCGTTTTCTAAGTGAAGATATTCTTCTGTGTTTTCTTTTGTCTTTTTTTAAAAATGGATTTTATTTTATTTTTAATAGAGAGAGGGAGGGAGGGAGAAAGAAAGGGAGAGAAACACTGATGTGAGAAGGAAACATCGATTGGTTGCCCCTTGTATGCTTGTCCGGGACTGAGCCCGCAACCCAGGCATGTTCCCTGACCCAGAATTGAACTGGTGACCTTTCACTTCACAGGACGACGCCCAGCCCACTGAACCACACGAGTCAGGGCTTCTGTGTTTTATTTTAGAAGCCTCATAGTTTTAATTTCCATGCTCTGGTCTGTGATCCATCTCAAACGAGTTTCTGTGTACTGGGTAAGGTAGCGGTCAAGGTGCGTGTGTTTGTGAGCGTTTTCCCAGTTGTTCCAGCGTGATGCGTTGAAAATACTTGTCTTTCCCCATCGCATTGCATCGGTGCCTTTGCTGAAAATCAGTCGTCCGTGCATGCGTGGGTCCATCTCAGAGGGACCCGGAGAACGTCTATACAGGCCGCATGTGGTGTGCACTGGAGTCCGGGAAACAGCAGTGCACGCTGTTCGACCTCAGGGGGCCTCGGGAGGCTAGCAGTCTGGAACTTCCATATCGCGGAGCGTGTGCGTCAGAGATCACTGACAGAGCTGGTGGCGTGGGGGGGGGGGAGCGTTCTCTGCTTGTTTTATAAAGCTAAGTCAGCTGAGGTGGCCAGAAGTCCCAGCTTTCCCACATTAAACGTAACATTCTTACCTGCACAGGAATAGACAGTCAGAGCTGTGAGGTCCACCTGGGCCGCGGGCAACTTCAGAGGGAAGCAAACGTTTGAACTTCAGTTTTCTTATTTGAAAACTTGGGTATGTGTGGATTCCAAATGCCTCATTGGCACTCATTGTATTAAGGGTGGGTCAGCCTACAAGTATTACTGTAAAGAGTGAAAATTTTCATAATGTGAAGAAACTCGTGAATGGAAGTTATT
The DNA here is from genome assembly GCA_004026765.1 of Micronycteris hirsuta. NCBI lineage: Eukaryota > Metazoa > Chordata > Mammalia > Chiroptera > Phyllostomidae > Micronycteris > Micronycteris hirsuta. The sequence goes on from PVJI01000563.1 coordinate 20,316, forward strand.
TAGATGACTCTTGCATATTGTGTGCAAAAAATAGGTCTGCTGACTTTAAACAAGTCTGTATGACTAGAATCTCTACTTGGAAAGGTTTTGTAAATAGTTTTACTTGAATATAGTAAAAAACTATTTTAAAGGATTTTTTTCATTGGAAAAGTGAAGGATGTATAGAGTAAGAAAGACACCAGAATTATTCTTTTCAAGGGTTAGAACGGATCGTGATTCTCTCTCTTCGACGCTTTCATTTTTAGAATCTGCTTTCACGGTGTGGCAGCGCAGAGACGAAGCTGGACTCCTGGACTGGGACCCGGCTCTGCTGGTCCCCGCAGCAAAGGAGCGAGCCCTTCTGTGCCCACAGGAAAGTACGCATGCGCTCGAAGGAGGCGAGGAGACTAGAGCTGCCCCCAGGGCATGGTGAGTGCTGCGTACCTGTCGGGCAGCAGTGATTACTGTGTTGCTTTTACAATAAAGGCTCACGGAAAAGGGAAAGTTTTTAAAAGAAGAAACTAAGAAGCATATTACACTATCCTATGGAATTACATTATCCTATGATTCAGCTGTCTCTCTCTTCATAGCAGACACCCCAGCTGGCCGGATTGGACAAGTGTCACTGTGAATTCCCATTCTCTCCCAAAGGGACGTATGTAACATTAGAGGTTTTTCTTTTGAGCTCCCTGGGAGACCTGTGCCCTGAAAATCCAGGAGGTGCTTCATGTCGGTTACTAGGTTTGCGTTGTCTCTATAAAAAGACTTTACAAGGAAAGATATTCTTTAAACTCACATCTTTCCCTCCTCCTCCGCTCAGCTAGCTCAAAGAAAACACCACATCCACTCACTCGAAAGACCGCCTCCCCTCGCCTGTGTTTGGACTTTACGGTTGTGCTCGGCTCCTGGCCCTGGTTTTGCTTTCCCTAGTAGTTTCCTGGCCAGAGCAGGAACTAGAGCCGAGTCTGAGTGAGGTGACCGTGGCAGCCTCCTTCCCCACTGGTGTTCTCCGCACACCTTGGAAGCAGGGCGGTGTCTGACCCTCACTGTGGTCCTGTGTGCGCATCGAGCCAGGGCTAAGGATAACCCGGAAGCAAAATCCGGCTCAGAGCAATCGTGAAGGCCATTAATGCCCTACTAATGACATAAGTCCGGTTGGCATGCGATACTTTGATTTCACAGACAAACCAGGTTGCACTGTCGAGTGAGTGTTGAGCTTTCTCCCCGCGGTCACGAGGTGGGCGTCACATTCCACGGGAAGCATTGGTCTTTGTTGTGCGGGTGTGGCTGAGTGTTGCCACAGAGGCAGAGTGTTGGCACCTGGCCCTGGTGAGGGAGAGACGGTTCAACAAGGCCACTTTCCACTGTGCGGGGGCTGCGCCCTTCCATCCCAGCCCTCACTCACGTCCCACGGCTCCCGCACGCACTTCTCGTTCTCACTTCTCTGCCTCCCCTCTTACTCGCTGTAGCTGGCACCCCTCCCACATCACAGGGAAGAGAGAAGCCGAGGGAAGGGTGAACTCGCTGAGGGTTCTGCTGGCGTCACCACGCTTCGTTGCCTCTGCCCTGCTGCCCTTGCCGCCTGCGTCAGCGCCAGAGTGGGCCGCATGTCCGGGGCTCTGGGAGCCGTCCCCACCCCCCTCACCTTCTTGGGGACTTTCTCTCCCTGACCTTATGCCTCCCGTCTGCCACCGATGTTTTTCCAACAACATTTAAACCTATTCAAGTGTTGTCCATTGAAAAAAGAAGACACAGGCCTTCCACATTGCCAGGGCCGGCCTTGGAGGAATTGCGTGTGTCTGCTGCCTCCATTTCCTCTCTCCGCCCTCTCCCAGGGCTGCCCCGGTCTGGCTTTGTGCCTGTGACGTGACTGGTACTGGCTCTGGCCACGGCTGGCGGGTGTCTTCCTGTCCTTCCATTGCCACCTTTGTTCGATACATTTGGGGTCTTATTTTCCATGACCTTTCAGCAGTGACAGTGTGCGATGCACTCTCCTCTTTAGCTTCCAGGACCCTGCCCTGCCCTCTAGTTTTTTCTCCTTGTTGCCCTTTGCAGGTTCTTTCTATCCATCGCTAAGCCCCAGGCTTCGTATTCAGATGCCAGCCGGATATTTCCACTTCGGTCTCTTGTGGGCATCTCATATCCAACATACTCCAAACTTACCCAAGTTACCCCAGTTTAAAACCTGTGACTCATTTGACCCTTCTTCTCTCTCCTCATCGAAATCCACTAAATCTGGTGAAAATGCTACGTATCAGAAGTTCTCACATCCATCTCCTTTGTCTCCCGCGTCGTCTCCTTGGTCACATCCCCTGCTCCCTGTTGTTGCTGCTCTTCCCCTGCTGGTGTTTGTTCTCCTGACTGCATTTGGGTGATGCTTCTAAAAAGCATCCTTGTCTTGTCACTCCTGCACTTAAAGTCTTACTGCTTCTGTGCTATCCTGTACCCTCACCGATGGGGGCCCCTTCAGGGTATGTGTTTCTACTCTCTGCACAAACAGGCTTCTGAGCACTCGAGTTCACAGGGACATGGAGGAGAGAGTTGTTTCCCGCCCTGCGCAGCAGTACCTGATGGAAGTCCCCGCTGGGCATCAGTCACTGCTGCTGCCCTCTAGAGCTCCTCGGCGTGGGCTTCCTGTCCCTCCCATGTCGTCCATCCTTCCCCACTGCCCCGTCGACCTGCTCGCGTGTCCCAGCCCCAGCCTCTGCACCTGCAGTGCTTCTGCTGTCTTTACCTCCCCCTTCTCTTGTTTAGAGTAGCTCGGCTCTTTCCTGAATGTTCTGGTCCCCAGACTGCATCCCTGTCTTGTCTTAGTTTGGGTTCCTCTTGAAGCAGAGTCTTAACAAGGGCGCTCTTTGCCCTGACTGCGCTGTGTAGGAACTGTGCAACCTCTCTGTGCCTCGGTTTTCTCACCTTTAAAAGTTCTGCTGTATCAGGTTGTAGCGAAAATTAAATTTCGTGCATGGAAAGTGCTTACAACTCTGACCCAAAGTAGTGGTCCGTCCAGCTTGCCACAGGGGTGATACAAACGGACATTATTAAAGATGTTACTTCTTACAGGGTTCCGTCCTGGCTCCGCCTGGACCACTGTGCACCAGCAGCGCCCTCTGCCCGCCTCGCGTTGCGAGTGCCAGTTTGACGAGGGGGCCTGAGGACTCCTGCTCACCCGCCGGTGCCCAGCCCAGTATGTAGTGTGCACTGGGTACTCAATAAATATGTTTTGAACAGAATTAATCAAATAACTTGTAGAAAAAACATTCCAATTATGTTATGCTTTCTACCCATTTAAAGAAATAAAACACAGCCAACACACTGTGACTGCCCCCTGGGGCGAGGCTTTATCACCGGCATCGCTGAGGGAGCCTGGGCGAGCGCTCTCCCCGGGTCAGCTCCGGGAAGGGCCGTTGTCCAGCCCCCCAGTCCCTCAGCTCGGTGGTAGTCGTGCAGGGAGGGTAGAGTGCATTTTGAGCATGCTCAGGGTTCCCCTCCTCGTTCTGGGTTTTTTTTTTTCTGTTAGCTGATGAGAAAGTCATCATGTTGCCTGGACTTGCAGGTTCTTTCCTAGTTGTGGGGAACTTTTCACACTGGCTATAATGAGAAGGTCTCAGAAAACCACAGAGAGGTCTAGTATGTTCTGTTCAAGTTAAACATAATGCCCCTTCTTATTTTCACTATTCATCGTGTGCCTTTCTGAGCTGACTTCTATAATTTTTTTAAAATATATTTTATTTATTTATTTTTAGAGAGAGGGGAGGGGACGGAGAGAGAGAGAGAAACAGCAATGTGTGGTTGTGTCTTGTGTGTCCTTCACTGGGGACCTGGCCCACAACCCAGGCATGTGCCCTGACTGGGAATCGAACCAGTGACCCTTTGGTTCGCAGGCCCGCGCTCAATCTACTGAGCTACACCAGCCAGGGCTGACTTCTATAATTATATGTAAAGAATCTAGTATCAGAAATAAGGTCTATTCGCTTTTGATGGCTGCACTCTTGACATTCTTTAAACTTTTGTCCATGCTGTCAGAAGCCTTCTGTAGGACTTCTGATTTCCTTCCTGTCTTCGTGTCAGTATATTCAGTGTGTGCGTATGATTTTTAACTGTGGTAAAACATGTATAGCATAAAATTTACCGTCTTCACCATTTTAAGGGCGTGGTTCAGTGGCATTAGGCACCTTCACGTCATCCATCTCCAGAACTCTGTCATCTTGCAAAACTGAAACTTCACACCCACTAAACACAGCTCCCCATTCCCACTTCTCCCCAGCCTCCAGCAACCACAGTTCTACTTTCTGTCTCTGTGAATTTGACTGCGCTGGGGACCGCGTACCAGGGGCAGACTCATACAGTATTTGTCTTTCTGTCCGGCTTATTTCACTTAACATCATGCCCTCAAGGTTCGTTCATGTTGCAGCATGCATCAGAATTGTCTTCCTGCTGAAGGCTGAATAACACAGCATTGTAGGTAGAGGTCACGTTTTGTTTCTCCATTCACCCATTGGTGGCCACTGGAGTGGCTTCCAGGTTTTGGCTATTGAGAATAATGCCGCTATGAACACAGGGATACATACGTCTCTTCGAGACCCTTCTTTCAGCTATTTTAGACCCAGTGATTTCTTGAATCTTCTCTCCTGATGCTTCTGTTGTTTTCACCGACTCTTTCGGCCGTTTACTCCCCCTCCCCATTGACCTTCCTCACCGCTTTCCTGATGATGTCCTGCTGTCGAGATCTTCGTGTCTCACTGTGTCCCTCACAGCGCAGCTCCACAGAGAAGAGAGTTTGACAGCTGAGAATATGATCTGTTCCCGCCTCCCACACGCCCACCAGTGCCTGCTAGTAGGTTTCCGAAGCCATACTAGTGGTTCCTAAATTTAAAAAAAATCCCTTTATAATCGGACAGAATTTCATGGCTATAGACAATTCTGTATTTTGAAATTGAACTGTAAATGATAGCATCTTCTTGATGTATGTATGAGTCCTGTCATTGTGATACTAATATTTATTTATCGTCATGAAAACCACACATGACCATCGTAGAGAACTTACAAGATAGAGCAAAAATATTGTACACAATAACACTGCCTAAAGGAAACCACTATTACCATCTCGATGCATATCCTTCCGGTCTTTTTTTTTTTTGTCTTCACCCAGAGACATTTTTTCATTGCTTTTTTTTTTTAGAGAGAGAGGAAGGGAGAGACAGAGGGCGATTGGTTGCGTCCCTTCGGTGCCAGGACTGGGGATTGTATGCACCTAGACTGTGCCCAGACCAGGGGTCAAACCCACTGCCTAGGTGTGTGCCCAACCGTGAACTGAACGCAGCACCTTTCAGGTACGGGACGACGCTCTAGCCAACTGAGCCACACCGGCCAGGGCTGTCCTTCCGGTCTGTTTTATGTGAATTTTTTATATATTTAAGGTCATACCATCTTGCACTTCTTTCTTGCACTTAATAATAGAGTATAAGCACTGTCTTGTTTAAAAGGGCTTTGTAAATATTTTAATTATTTTATATGACCGAGAAACACAGGATATGCATTTGCTTCAGTAACATTTTCCCAATTATAAAAATCACGTGTCTCACAGGCAACGTCAAACATCTCAATATTATAAAGACATAATGAAAAAAATCTAAAAACTGTCTTCCCCTTCTTAAAAGAGCTTTTTAAATGTATACTTTTCTTGGCGCCTTTTGAGATCAGCTTCTCTGACCCCCACGATGTCTTTGTCCCTCCCTCCCTCCCTCCTTCCGAACTTCCTTTTACCTCCTAGCAACCCCCCGCCTAACATTATCCATTGTGACCTGCAGTGTCGTTTTCTCCAAAAACCATTCTTTAAACAGAGGAGTTTATTATAATTCATGCGATCACACGCTCCCCCCCACATTCGGATGTTTAAATCGTGCCCTGTGTTATGTTATTGGAAAGATGCCCTTGCAGAGTTACCTTTCTGTGTAGCTGTGATTGTTTCTTGCGGAGATATTTATAGACATGTTATGAGTCAGAGAAGTTTGAAGGCTTATAAAAAGGTATTGCCGATTTCCAGAAATGGTTGTCACTAGCTTTGCTGTCTTTGCTGTCCGTCTCTGAATTTGGTGAGAAGAATCTCTATGTTTGCTAGTGGTATTCAACACTTTTTCACGTTTATTGGCCTTTTATATTTTGAGGTGCATAGTCTTTTGGTATCATTTAGCTTTTATGCTGACAAATCATATAAAGTGTATTATCCTGTTGCGAGTATTTTATTTTTTTGTTTTACTTTTCAGTTTTGTCTGCTGCTTTTGGACATACAGGGGTTTTACATTTTAATGTAGTCAGATTGATTCAGATGACCTTTTAGTTACTTTTTTCATTACTTTTATAAAGCTAAGACTTCTTTTCCTATCTCAAATTCATAAATATTTTTTCTAATTGCTTTCTTTTTCCCCTCTGAACATTTAACTCTTAAATCTCCGTATAGTTAATTTTGGTGAAGATTATAAAGTAGGAGCTAATTGTTTTTATTTTCTAGAATACTATGTGGTTCTCATGTGTGTCCAAAATTTCAGTAAAGCCATGATGTAAACCAAAACAAGTCCTTTTGCTTTTTCTTTTAAATGCTTACCTGAGGATATATTTATTGATTTTAGAGGGAGAGGAAGGGAGACAGAGAGAGAGAAACATCGATAGGTTGCCTCCTGTACACGCCCCAACCAGGGATCGAACCCACAACCTTGTGGTGTATGGGATAATGCTCCAACCAACTGAGCCACCCAACCAGTGCTTTCTCTTATTTTAATGCCTTGATTTCCCCACTGTAAAAAAATAAGAAGGCTGTGGTCTACCTGTGTAGGGGGAGGCTCCAGGAAGAGGGACTGGCACCATCTCAGAAGCTTTACCTCTCAGCCTAGAACTTGCCCTGCCTCTTCTCCGCTCAGGACATTTGATCTTCAGCACAGGCTGGCGAGGGACTGAGACAGCAGCAGTAACAGTAAGGGTGGGCCAGAGTGAGCCTCTCTGAGTCTGGACCCCATTTCAGTTGTCCACGACTGAGATCAGCCACCCGGGCTCCACTCATTGGAGACTTAGTTCCACCTCAGGTTATAAACACAAGGCAGCGCATGGTGAAGAAGAGCCCTAGCTTGAGACAGTCAGAAATCTCGTGTCCCGTTGCAGCTGTCAGTCTGTGTGACAGAGCAGCCTATCAGCTTCTCTACTTTCCTGACTTGTGGCATTAGGGAGTCGAGATGTCTCCTTTGAGACTTATTTTCAATAAATTATGACCGAGGCAAATAGCAGGGCAAGGCTGTGCCTTGACGATGTCTTGATAACTGGGTCATTTTTCCTTAATTTAGTTAACCAGTGTGGTGCCAAGTTTAGGGAGAGGACTGCAGGGTCGTCTAAAACTCGACCTTGGAGAATCTGTGCTGCTTAACCTTTCCGAACTGTTCTTAATCGGCCTCGAGCTTTTCGTCTCACAGACCCGGTCTTTCCTAATAACTTCTTCTGCCCTGCTGCCTCTTGTGTTTCAGCATTAAAGAAAGGAGAGCCGGTCATGTAGAAATACCCACAACCTGTTGCTCTCACTGACCTTGCCCTGCCACTTGCCTGGAGCTGCAGTATAAAATTTTTTTAAATAGGAAAAGCATGTTGAAAAACAGGAAGCACTGAAGTGATAAAAGCAGTAGCTTGGAGATGTAAATACCTGCTCTCAACCTTGCCTGTGTATCATCAGTATTGGTAAATTATTATATGGATTAACATATTAGTAATAGAAATTACATTGAGAAATAAAAGTGATAGGCCAAACCCTTTGAATTTCAAATACGTTTATATTAGCAACCTCTCTTTTAGAAAAGAAGCAGAGAAGAAGTTTCAAGGCATTTTTGTACAATAAAGTCGCCTGTCAGTCCATTATACTCATTAAAGTGCTTTCACATTCCTCTCCCACTTTCTGATTTTGATTATGGGACCCGGTGCATGACACGCGGGGTGATTCAGATGCCACTTAATGACGACCCACTTGCAACTTACATGCCTCAGGTGAAACTTCTGTGGCCCCGACGTTTTCCTCTTGAGAATGCATTTGCTGTAATAAAATACCGTGACTGCGTGAGTGCTGGAGACCGTGTGTGGAGTCCGGGTAAACCGAAAGAGTTTGCTTCTTCTGCTCCAGGAACACAAGCCCTACATGTTAAATAAAGCTTAAGTATTTGTACATAGCTGCAACCGGTATTTTGTTGGATTACACTTATGTATTGCCTGATCTTCCAATAACATCGAAAAATGGCCTTTAAAAAATAAACTTTCAATGGATATGATCTTCAAAGAAACAGTTCCTGTATTAATTAAACTTTCATTTCTCACTGTGATTGCTTTGATCTCGTAATACTTTTTAAATGTCCTGAGGGCTTATTTTCAAAGCTTCTGTACAAATTATTATTTCTCAAAAGCCCTAATATATTCATGGCTCAATGAATCCTAAAGACAGTATTTTTAAACCCCTGTTCAGTTTTTCTTCATGTACTAGTCTGCTGCAAAGTTTTCTTTGCTCTGGGTCACATGATTCCTCCCGTCCATAATACAAGCACTTGAAATTTTTACTTCCTGATTGAGCCATCAGATTATGTAAAATGTAAATCAGCCTAAATACCTAACAACAGGAATTTTAAGGGAGAAATGGTGTTTTATTTTTCTGTTTTGTGTGCTTCCCTGTTTGTATTTGGAAACAGACTGTTAGGGATTTTTTTTTTTTTTTTGTCGCTTCCCTTTCAGATGAAGTCAGAGTTTGCTTTCATTATAAAAATAATGTACCAACGAGATAGACCGTGGGAGTGGTACGGTTGCAGGGCTGAAATCCTCAAAACGGTTCTGATGACAGAGAGAGCTGTATACTTGTTCGGTCTTTTCATGGTCTGAGTGAAGAGCACAGCATCTCTCAGAAGGTAATGATTTGGTAGTTTGGAATTGTAAATGGTCATTTAGCACTTCTGCTGCCTTGTCCAAGTTACAGTAATTTCTCGCAGGCTGGATGACACTCGTTTTGTCGTGGATCTTAAAATCCCTCGTGTTTTCTCACAGCAGTTTGGAAGTTGTCATAGTAACAGCGTGATGTTTGGAGGGTCTTTTTGGTAGTTCTTTAGCTCGAGTTAATTAATTTTATTAACTGTGGATGTTTTTCTTTTCACTCCTCTCTGGTAAACAAGGGCCATCATTGCTCAAATATGTATTTCATGTTCTTTATTTCTTGATGGACTAGAGTTCAGGGACATGGTGTTTTTTAAGTTGCTTCAAGAAAGGAACAAGAATGTTACCAATTGATTCCAGATAGGTTAAACTTGGATTTTTAGTTCCTTCTCTGTAAAATGCACGACCAGTAGGGATTTAGTTTTGTTTAAAGAGATGGGTTATGGGAGATGTCCCTGAAATGTGGTGGTGACTTACCTCCAGGTGTTATAACCATCCTTTGCTTTAATTCTGCTGTATCTGGAATAAGAATTGAGGAACACAGAAGGGAAATCTGTCAGACTTACAGGAGAAGATCATTTCTTTAAAAACACAACACTCAAATACAACACCACAAGCATGTTCCACAAATTGGGGGGCGGCGATAAATCTGACTTAATCAAAATTAAAACTTTAGTACTCTTTGAAACTAAAAAAATGCTGAAATAAATCATCCTCTAGGAAAGTTTGTGGGAATTTTTTATTGGAAGAAAGTAGGTCAGGATCTCCTGTTAGTTCATCTCTGTGGCAGCAATGCTTGCCAACATGGCGATCGGGGAGAGGGGAAGCCCTTCTTTTGGGCAGGGAGAGGGTCAGAGGAAAGAATGGTCTGGACGCTGAGGCTTTGAAAAGTGTCCCATGTTCGATGCTTGTGTGTTCTCGTAAAAGCGATCAGAGAGATGGAGCACTTATGCAAGGTGTCCTGTGAGTTCCGTGGGTTCAGTGCTCACTCCAGTATCCTTGCTGTGCTGCGGAGTGTTTGTTCAACCCGGGGGCCAGTCAGGACGGCGGGGTGGCGGCAGCCGGTGCCGCCAGCAGCAGCGGAGGTGCTAATGCAGGGCCAGTGATGTCAGGAGTTACAAGCGGGCGGTTTCAAAACACTGCAGTAAACAAGGTCAAAGTGTCCCGTTTTGCTGGAAGAAGTTTTGTTTTCATGGGCTGGGCAGTACACGGGTGAAGTATTTTCAAAACAGACACCCAGCTTGTTTGTTTGTTTGTTTGTGTTTTTACATTTTGATTTTAAAAACTAACCGGATGAGATTTAGTAAGGATTGCATTTTTAAGCAGAATTGTACTGTTTTCCTGTTTTTATTTTATTTTCTCAAAAAAAAAAATCTTCAGTTTTTACAGAGGCATGAAAATACTTCCGATCTTAAATGCAGTTTCAGGGAGCAAGAAAGGACCCGGTACCCAGCAGATGCCAATCACAGTCAGCAGTAAAACATTCCCTCTAATTTTGTACCCTTTGCTCGTATTTAAATAAGCATTTAAGTACGAGAAAGTTAATGACGCAGAATAGTGCTGACTGTGTGGTTCTCGTCTTAATGCATTTTCCAAACTTGAACCTGAGAATGCCAGAGGCCCGCGTCTCTGGACACTCATCTGAGCAGTTATCTGCTGGTGGCCTGGTTCCTGAGGTAACAAGCGGTGTCCTGGGCGTGTGTGGTGACAACAGGGGTGGTGCCAGCTTGGCGCCCAGAGCTCGCCTCAGTCTGTCCTGGGGATCCCTGGTCCTCGGTGCTTCCAGATGAGCTGCGAACTCGGGGCATCCTGGGACGTGCAGGCATTTGGGAGTTCCACAGCAAACCTGGACGTACGCGCAGGCACAGCTCTCAAAGTGAAAGCAGGGCCCCGAGGAAGGAATTACCCTCGCCTCGTTCCCGACCTGCTTACTGTGCTGGAAAACAAAGTAAGTTTTGTTTGTTTCCTTCTTAGTCACTCCTCTACATGTTTTTTCTTGCTGACATTATTAGACACCCAGTACCTGACAAATGCCAAGTGTTTTCCCCTTCATTGGGAAGGAGGATATGAAGTTTGTTAAACAGCTAATTGCTTCTTTGATCTTTTCTGTCTTCCTGTATCTAGCATGCTGGCTTGCTTGTTAAGAGATAGCAAGAGACTGAAATGTATTATCAGTGAGAAAACAAAAGTTCTCTCTCTTTTTTTTTTAATGGTTCAAGAACTTTGCCATTCATTTGAATGACAATGACACAGACAAGGCTTTTTCTGTGCCAGGAGCACATCTAGCAAAACAGCCTCCATTCGTTGCCCTTATTTATTCTCACTGGGAAGCAGGAAAGGTGCTGTGAGCAGGAGACAAGTAGAAAGGCAGTGTCCCTGTGTGGGGACTGCGGGATCGAGGTGGGGATGGCTCCTGGACAAGAAGCTGTAGTTTAAAAACCAGATCGGTAGTACAGAGTTGTCACGGGAATGGGAAGGATAGCACAGGGAATATAATTGGTAACATGTAACTGTGTATGGAGTCAGATGGGTACAGGAATTATGGAATTATAGGGGGAGGGGCACACTGTGTAAAGTATATGATCGTCTAACCAGTCTGCTGCACACCTGAAGCTAATGCAAAATAATACTGAATATAAACTGTAATTGAAAAATAACAAAAAAGAAAAAATCAGTCAGGGAGTGGAAAAGAGCCAAGGAATACACATTGTTTATTTAATAATGGGGGAAAAAACAGATTTAATATAACAATGGGATAGAATGTATAAAGAACCTAATCTTGTCAACAGAAACCGAACTTTTCCTTCATGTTAGAATGTTTCATGACTCGTACATTCATAGAAATGGGTTTTTACCTTCTAGAAGATCATTAAGAGGCTTCACCACCTGTGCAGAAATCCTGCTACTCCAGCCCAGTTCTAGCACTTGGCCCCTGCCTTCCATTGGTGTTTGTTTTTATGCTGATCCTGCCTCCAGAGGTGTCGCACAGTTTGATATATTTTTAATATAAAGTTCTGTGGTTTTGAAAATGTAAAACAAATAAAAAAAGTGCAGCGTGGTTTGTGATCTGTGATTAAAGTACGCTTCCTCATAACACGGACTGTGTTTACTGCCGAGTTTTCTGACAACGTGAAGAGTGACACTTTGAAAGCAGGAGGAGGCAGTGACTGCAGAGTGGCCGTGGAAGCAGAATCAGGGGTCTCGTTTCTAAATCCAGCGCCACGTGTGGTGGGAATTTGAGTCAGGGCCTCTGTGCCGTGAGAGTCCACATTTTATCTCGAGGTGGTGATGACAGAACGTGGGGTGTCAGTGTTTCATTCAGAGCACCTCAGGTTCCTTACATGAATGAGTGTGAATGAATTCCGCAAACATCTTTAAGTACCTTTGTTACGTACAGTGTAGTGCTCGGAGCTGTAGTTTTTCACAATTGAATTTACAGAGACATTAAAGATTGGAAGCAGTTCGAAACAAGGGTGAATGAGCAGAGCACTGCCATCGAGATGAGTTGTTAAGGATGGTGCCAAGGAAGCAGGGCTGTCCCCTTTGGAGCTGCCCCTCCTAATTAAAAGGGGAAGGTAGCTGCCATCTGTCTTCTTTCATTCAAGGCGACAGGGGGCCTGGGGTGGAAGGAAGCACCCTCCCCCCTTTATTTTTCTCCCGCTCTTTTTTTATAGTCAGCTTTCTCCCTAGTCAGTGACCCAGAAGGTCATTGATGATCTGCCTATGTCAGAATGAATAGTAACATGGGCATGCGAGGCACTCGCAAAAAAGTTTGTAACGCGCATTGATCCATTTAGAACTCTGCTTGAACTCTGTCTGAAGGTGTTGTAATCTCCGTGTTGGTGCTTTTGCCCCTTTTGTTACTGAGGGCATTATTGGCAGGGACAGTGGGGAGTTTTACTTTTATTGATTGTGCTTTTTCATGAAAATATCTTTTACTCCCCTGGGCATAATCAGAAGATGGCAGCAGGTAGCTATCCAGTGGGGGTGTAAAGGAATGTTATTCTTGCCAAAATCCAGGACGCCTGTTAATTACGATACACACATATCATCTCAAGGGAAATCGTGGACGAGGATGTTAGCAGATGTCCAGGTTGGTCTGCTGATGCTTCTTGGACCAGTTATTGAAATAACTCACATTGTTTAGTCTTCAGTTAAGCGATAATAAGCCTTTTAGCCCCTTTCTCGTGAGAAGAGGTTATGGGAAAATTTAGTTGGTTTGGTCTCATGGCTTAATTGCTTTGGAAGTGTAGCGTAATCTAATAAAACGACTGGGCTTTCTTGCTTCCAATTCTACCTCTTTAAATGGAGGAAATGTGTGCTGGTTTTAGATGTATTTAAGAAAATATGAAATAATATTTTCTGGTTTTGATTTAACAAAAACAGAAAGTCCCATTATAAATGGAAAATTCTGAAATATTTGGTTATTTTTGCTTTCATTTTTTTATATACTTACGCAAAGTATCAACAGTCACCTGAAAAGACTTGGCCCTTTACATACTGCATCTAGCCCCTCCCCCAAGAAGGAGATACAGACTTCCCAGAATATGCTGTCTTTTAGAATTCTTAATGACATGGAAACATGGTGTTTCATAAACCCACACATGTTTGGAAAGCCCAAGTGTGAGAGTCATGTCTGTAATTTTATTTGGAGATTTTTTCAGATTTGTCATCAGCTTGTGATGAGCCGTCTTGGAAACGTGGGGTGAGCCCTGTTGTTGAACCTGGGGGGAGCAGCGCATAGGCTCTGGAGACGCTGACATCCAGCTTAGACAGTTGGATAATGCCAGAAGAGTGGACTGCTTCCTGACTGCCGAAGGGTGCACGTTGACATTGTTGAGTTAATTCAGCAGTTAATTGGGAGGCAGGTGTTTTTGGCTTTTTCATGCAATAATTTTAGATATTCAACTAGGTGACTCCATAACTATCTTTCTTAGGGTATGATTTAAACTAATTTGGTTTTACCCATCAGTGTTTATTTCAGGGCTACTAAATAAATGGATTAAATGAAGCACATCTAAAAGGTGTGACTCTGATGGAGTGTGATTAATTTTAACTCACATTGCAAAAGGCACATAGACATGCAAATGAACGTTCCCTCCTTGAAGCACTGTGTTAGCTGGGAAGAATTTAACCTTCACTGCAGCGATGCCGTCTTTACTGAGGACACATTAGAACTTGGGGTTGGCCATCGCCTTCGGAGCCTTCCGTGCTTTTCTTATTGCCACAGTCGGAAGGAGTCAGCGGTTAGGTCTGATGATGGGGTTTCTGATCTATGAACTGATCGGCGTCACTGCTTCATGTGAGTGTTTACTGAGCCACGTACTGTGTTCTAGTAGCAAGGACAGCAGATTCAGAAACGAGCACGTCACGGACCTGACCCTTCAGGAGGGCACAGTTTGGTGGGGCACATGGCATGTAAAGAGGTGACGCTACAGACTGGCAGGTGCAATAACTGAGGTACACGTGGTGCTGCTGGAGCCCAGAGGGGGTTAAAATAAAATCTGAGGGAAATGAGAACTGTTGCATGTATGATTTATAAAGTGGCTTACATAATACTAGAATTTTGGATATGAAAGCCCTGACAAATCTCTTCTATTTTAAGAATGAAGAGATTGGGTTTATTTCTGAAATTCTTTAATTCTCAGCCAGTTGAAAGCCTTTTGAGAAAAGGTGTTTATTCTAATGGACATCTTTTTTTTTTTTTTTAACCAAAGGAAGTTTTGATTAAATAAAAGGTGAGGTCTTAAAAAGGTTTTAGACTTTGTTAGAAAAACTGTTTTGTCCAAAGGATGCTTTTGAAGAGTGATCTGTTTTTAAATTCTCACCCAAACATATATTTATTGATTCCAGAGAGAGAGAGGAAGGGGAAAGAGAGAGAGAGAGAAAGAGAGAGAGATGGAAACACTAATGTGAGAGAGAAACATTGACCACTTGTGTTCTGTACACGTACCGTCCAGGGATCGAACGCTCAACCTAGATTTGTGCCCTGACCAGGAATCGAACCTGCAACCTTTTGATGTATGGAATGACGCTCCAGCCAACTGAGCTGCCCAGCCAGAACTTGAAGAGTGCTTTTATCCATGTTAATGTAGTACTTTCGGCATACTAAATATACCAAAAGCATTTCACGTCATGTTTATTGCTGAGAATAGCTGTATAGCTTGTAGGAGAGAGTGAACTTGAAGTTGGCCTGTGTCTCTCAAGTATATTGTAGGAAAGAAAAGGCTTCACATCTTCTCTTGTTTTATTTCACAGGGACAGAATTTCTGTCCTGTGGCAGTGGGTCTCCCCTGTGGATAAGCTCATTAAGCAGTGATTTGTGGAGTGTCGCTCAGTGCCAGGCGCTGTTCTAAAAGCTGATCATCAGAAGCTACGCTGATGGATGGCGGGCCCTGGACACCACGCTCCTCAGTAGGGCCCTGCAGCTGTGCACCGTCAGCACCACTTCTGGGGTGCTTTCCTGTGCATGGCGGCACAGGCTTGGCCGTGGTGCTGCCCTCAGAGCACGTGGAGCGAAGGTTCTGTGCACAGATAAAAATCGGGTACACGTAAAGAATGTTTATAAACGTGGAGAGAGGAGTAAATGGAACACATTACATGTTGGTAGGAAAAAAAAGGCTTTCTGTTGCTAGGGCATCGAGAACTATCTTATGGATTAAGGAGCATATTTGAGCCAGACATTGAAAGACAGATAGGGTTGGAAGTGAGGACTGGGAGGGAGGGGGTTCCGGTCCAGGGCAACATGAGCAAAGGCGGCGGTGGATGGGAAGTAGCCATGTACGGAGTGGGCAGTGACCGGTTTGTTGTGCTGGGCAACAGTATGTGTCAGAGTGGCTAATGAGAAGATAAGGTAGCAAAGGTCCGTTGAGGCCAGGGAGGGAGGGCCACAAATGTCATGTAACTAAACATCGAGACTTAATCCCGAGTCTACTGGGGAGCAGTTGAAGAATTTGGGGCAGGGGAGTGACAGTAGGATCTCCTGTAGGGAGCCTAGTCAGGTGTCAGCGTGTGGGGTGGCTGGGGCCGTGAGGAAACCAGAGCCAGGAGCCCGTCCGAGCTGTTGCAATAGTCCAGGAAGGCGGGGAGGAAGGTCTCAATGAGGGCCGACAGAAAACTAGGCAGTCAGGAGACAGAATTGAGGGACTGCCCAGATAATGGGGGCTGGCCCGGGGGGAAGGAAGGTGGAAGCAAAAATAATTCCAGATTTTTGAACCCCACTGCCACTCACTGCTTCTGTGCCATCCTGCAGGCATTTCCCATACATTATCTCACTCAGCCATATCCTGTCTAATCTGTAAGGTTGGTACTTTGGTCCTTATTTCAGAGATGAGAAAACTGAGGCCCAGAGAGCTTTGTCTAAAGTCATATAGCTAGTGCGCTAGAGAACGGGGTCTTGTCAGCATCCCTGGTGTCCAGCCCCGGCTCTTTCTACCATCCTAGGTTTGGGAGACAAAAGACAATCTCTGCCCCTTTTGTGCACATTCCGCGCAGGTGCTGGAGGCGGTCCATCTGGCCTGGAGACGTGGAACTGAATCTCAAGGGCAAGCTTAGGAGGATTGGGTACAAGGTCCATGCTCCCTCGTGGACCAGCACAGCGTGGCCGTGGCAGTACAGTGGCGAACAAAAGAGCCACCGTCTTGCGTCATGGAGCTACACTAGTGAAGGGGACTCCGTGCTGTTGGGTCAGTGTGCTGCAGGGGCAGGTGCAGATTTGCCCTAGAAACACTGACCCAGGGGACCTAACCACGTCTAGGAGCAGGGAGCATCTCTGAAGGAAGTGATGGAATGTCACATGACCCTCAAAGGATGAGTGCCAAGGTGAGAGGTGACCCAGAGGCAGGAGAGAAGAAACACTAGGTCTGAAGAACTGGACGTTGTGTGGCTGGAATGGAGGGACAGTTGCAGGAGATAAGGCTGTAGAGGGGTCGGCAGCAGCTACTTCAGGAAAGGCCTCAGAAGCTGTGTTGGGGGATCTGGTTGTTTTCTGAAGGACATGGGGAAGTATTTTTGAATCGTACCCACTGGGGTCGCATGATTAGACTGGGCTTTAGAAAGGCCATTTGGTCTGCTGGAGAACAGGCTGGAGGGCAACACGTACTGCAAACAGGAGAACTGCATAGGGAGCGGGTGCTGGGTGAGAGAGCAGGTGGTTGGAGAGAGCAGAGAGGCTCTGGTTGCTACTTAAGGATGTCGATGTGTTGGAATTTGGGGATTTGTTGGATGTGGAAGATGAGGGGGGAGAGGAATAAAACTTAACGTGTTAGGGTTCTGATTGGGTTGTTGCTGGTACTTAACTGGGGGACACAGTGGAAGGACCTGATTTGGGCTTTGGGACTATAGGTTTGGGTTATCCTGAGTGAGTGGCAAAGGGAGCTGAAGAACAGGAAGTTGCAGTTGGAGAAGGGGAGATGTCAGAATTCACTGCCGCAGAAATGAAGCAGCTCACATAACAGTGGAAGACAGGAGAAGGTCCCTGGAAGTGGGCGAGTGACGTGGAGGGGACCGGCTGTCTCTGGGACTTTCTGGTCTAGCCTGGGCACGCTGGTGGCCATGGCGTTTGCCAGAAGTCATACAGAAACGCGATGAAGTAGTGGTGCGTGTTAGTACCTTGTCCAACACTTCGGATGTGTTCTGGGGAAGAAGAGAGCCAGCCTCTTCGTGTGTGTCCCTTGGTTCTCTGAGGGGATAACTGACAAAGTCGCCATTTACTGGGCCTAGTGGGTGCCAGGGACTTCGTTTGAAGTGCTTTCCAAACATAATCTCATAGGGTCTTCCCCGTGTTATCATCCCATTGTACACGTAAAGACAGCAACAGCTAGAGGTGAATTCGTTTCTGAGGTCACTAGCAGAGCAGTGACTCCAGCCGGCACGCTCCATCACTCCCGTGCCTGAGCCAGTGCCCCCGGGGCCTGCTGCTCTTGCCAGTGGGACCATGAGCTCCGTGAGGACAGGAACTTCTTTTCACTGAGTCACCATATTTCAGCATCTCCTAAGCGCAGGGCCTGACACATAGTAGGTACTTAATGCACCTGCGCTGAGTGACTGACGGACTCGCTGTGTGCTCTGTGATCACTCCTGCGCGCCGGGGGGAGAGGGGTGGTTGGACTCGTGCATTTGGCCCTCAGGCCCCCGTGTCTGCTCCGTACCTGCTCCAGGTGAGCCATCAGCCTGCCTTAGGTGAGGGGCCGCGGCGCTCATTCAGTAAAACTCCTTCCCCCGGAATCTAGGGACGCCATGTGCATCCTTGGCGCAAGCATTCAGGGCTCGTCTCCATAGCTTGTACTCCACCCTGGACTAGGACAGCGTTTAAATAGTGCTGGTGCTTGTAAGGAAGCATCAAATTATGTATTTGGGAAACATTCCTCAAGTTCCTCTTTCCTCCATTGTTCCAGACTCTTCTCTGTGTCTCTTTCTCCATGTGTCTTTGTCTCACGCTCTGCGCATGCGTGTCCGTGTGTGCACACATACACCTCGGCTTCTCACCTATCTCATAAACCCTGTCTCAGTTCTTTTTTAATGAAATACATGGTAATGCATGGAAACCTACTTTGTAAACCCAAACTGCATTATTTACATTTATATTTTGTCCAGTTTCTTTGGTCAAAGTTTAATTCATTTCATTGGCTTTTCATAACTGGAAACTAGATACTGTACTCAGCAGCATTCCGTAAGTTTATTTTTCTTCTTGGAAATAGTAAACTCTGATGAATTTGACCAAAAAATATAAATCAGAGCTATGCGGTGTTCAGTACTTAACTTTATATTTTTGTCTTTAATTGTGAGAGTATGTGATGATTTCTGAAGACCTAAAGTGTAAATAATGTGACTTTTTTTTCTGTAACACAGATGGTATGGTCCAGAAGACTCACCTCTGTGCTTGTAAGTTTCATAAAATACATATGTCTGTGTACATACTTAGTCTGTTATGCCTTTTTTAATATTTTTCACCTAAAAAAAACCCCAAAACAACCCTGAGCAGCTAGAAGCTCTGTTATTGTTAGTGCAATAACCTTGGGATTTATATCCAAGTCAAGGCCATGCCAGAACGCAGAGTCACTCGGTAAAAACTCATTAACAGCCTGCTTTGTAGCAGCCTGAGCGTCCTCTCGGTTTTGGAAGGCTTCGAAGTAGGGCAGCTTACGTTTGGGAATGACCAGTCAAAATAGCAAGACAGATACAGGCAAGAATGTAATTTTCCAAAATTTAAATGGGGAGGCGTGGAACGTACATCGCAAGAGAGCATAGTCTTATCTAATTGGAGCTATAAAATTAATAAATACCTTTGAAAAACGGGCCCTCGCACCCTTCCCAGACCCAGAATGGTTCCTGGCACTCCTGTTTTTGACTCTCTAGTCTGAATTGTTTGTTCATCTTTTTAGTGAGAAGGAAGAGAAAGTTCTCCTTTAAGAATTCATTAGAAGTTAAGAATATTGCTTTTTGGAACGCGGTGAGGACTGATGTGAAAGAGGCACCGCTTAGCCTGCTCAGCTGCAGAGGAGGGCGGGCCGCGGTCGTGGTCCTGGCCTGCACGGCCTCGCCATGCTGGGGGGGGGTGCTGCTCTCCTTGTGATTCTTCCATTCCCTTCCTTGCCAAACCCGATCGCTTCTGTTACAACTTGTGGCGACTTCTCCCCTGGAAACGCACTCCGTCCAAGTTACCGTAATGTTTAGGACCAGCTACAAAGAATTCTTTCCCTAAGCCCATGCCAAATCTAAGTCAAACTGTCTTCTCCTCCCTGGCCATTCCAATAGAACCAGCTCCCATTTGAAGAGGACAAGAAATTCACAGGTCTCTCTTCCTTGTGTGCCTGTTCAAACGGATACATCGACAAGGCACATCTTGCCTGGTGTTGCTTTAGGCTCTTCACTTCCTCCTAGAATAGATTGTGATCGCGTGTTCATTTCAGTCATGGCATCTTAGATGTTCTAGAAAGAGGAAAGAATATTTTAAGTCTCCCTACAACAAACTCTCTGCTGTCAGTGCTGATGGAGAAAAGCAGAGGAACTCTAAAATCACAGGTCTTCAAGTTGCCGCTCTGAGCTTCTCCCGGACAAGCCCCAGCCTCGAGAGGCCCCAGACCTGGCAGGCCAGGGAGACGGTCTCGTCCTCAGCGGCCTTGGACCCTCCGCCTGCTAAACAAATCACACGAAACAAGTAACGTCAGTCCATTCTGTGTTTAAGAAAGCCTAGCAAAACAGGAAAAAGATTCCTGATAAACAAATTTGTTCGGACCTGTAAACCTGGTCATTCTCCCGCAGGCATTTGATCCAGGCACCGCATAACGTGGTTTATTCATCCTCGTTATATAATCCCTCGTTAAAGTAATTATGTTCCATAGCCAGCTTTCTTAGT
The DNA here is from genome assembly GCA_004026765.1 of Micronycteris hirsuta. Taxonomy (NCBI): domain Eukaryota; kingdom Metazoa; phylum Chordata; class Mammalia; order Chiroptera; family Phyllostomidae; genus Micronycteris; species Micronycteris hirsuta. The sequence goes on from PVJI01000563.1 coordinate 40,594, forward strand.
ATACATTAGTTTGTTCATGTTTTTAGCAAGATTTACTTGCCTCTGCTGCTTTGTTGGTTTGAAATCTGACTTTCAGTACAATTCATTTTTATAGGTTGTGTTTTTATCTTTTTAATTTGTTGATTATTTGATACACACAAAAAGTTACATGTAACATATAAGTGAGCGCTAAAGCACAATGAAAGCAAAACATGCTCCAGCGAACCACCACCCAATTTTAGAATTAGACCATTGCAAATACTTTTGGATTTCTCTGTAGTGCTTCGTTCCTATTGTTCTCCGGCTTCCTCATGATTCTGACATTTGTGTTTATAATTCTCTTGGCTTTTAAAACAAGTGTGTCATACATTTTGTCACCTCAGTGTGCATTGCTCAAGGTATTTTTACACACATAAGAATTGTGTCACACTCGGTGTGGTTTTCTGCAGCTTACGTTTTTGTTTCATACTGTATTTGTAAAATTCATCCATGCTGTTGGATATCGCTGCATTTCCTTGGCGTACATTGTTACGATATTCTAGTCGTGTATGAATACATCACAGTTTGCCCACTACCTTGTTTGTGGGGACCAGGAAGACCATGGTTCTGTTTCAGACATCATCTTTGAGGGGTCTGTTAGGGATCCAGTGGGGGTGTGGAGTAGTGGGGTGGATGGTGGCAAGTCTGCCAATCCGGAGAGAGTCCGAGGTGAAGGACCAGTATGCAGATGGCGTCTAAAGCACTATTTGTCCACTTGTTTCTAGAGGGCTGTCGCTTCATATATTTATTTTTTAAAGTATTATTTTTTATTTCTTAAAGTTCTATCTTTGTTTTTTGTTTTTCCAATCTACCTGGTCACTTTGCTGAAGTATGACTTGTCAAAGAATAAATGATGGGAATATGAACTCCAAAAAAAATAGGGGGCAAGTGTTTTGCCAACCCTCAAGGGCTGTGAAAAGGTTAGGAATTGTTATTTTATTACCTTTCATGGAGTTTCGTGAGGTCCAAATGAAACTGTATATAAATTTGCTTCAGAAAATGAAACCATGTACATTCAGTTATGATACTTAACATTTTGTTAACTTTTAGCTAATAGCTAATGTTCACCTGGTGCTTACTTTACATGTGTTGACTCAGCTGATCTTCACAACAACCTGTGACAGGTAGACACTATTTATTCGTATCTGACAGATGAGAAAACTAACATTCATGAGTGGTAGACCCGGGTTTTAGAACCCACAGTGCTGGCTTCTAAAAGCCGTGCTCTTAGCTACTATGTGACTCTTCCCCCAGTTAAAGGACAGGTTGCACCTACTTTCTTCAACTTCAAGATTTCAAACATTTGAGGGCCACCTCAAACCCAACCACAGAACAGCACTCCGGGCAGCGGGCCCTCGCACGGGGCTTTGTCTGTCCGACGCCGTCTCGCCAGTGAGCTGGCCGCAGGCCCCCTACCAAGTGCCTGCTCTGCACTCATTGAAAATGTCTGCTTGATTTAAGTCATTCGCCTGAAGCCACCCAGTGAGTCAGTAGTGGGCCAAGAACTGGAATCTGGGTCTTCTCCCCTTCAAACATCACATTTATTTGGTGTTAATAAAACCCTGTTTCTCCAGGGGATCTGGCAGAAATTTGAAAGTGCTTAATTTTACTGCAATAAATACTAAGAATTCTTTTAAAGCAAGCAAGCCAAGCCCCAGCCAGGGAAAACACAGTTTTTCCCAAGGGCCTTTGACAGACTCACTTTGGCTGTTGGCCGTGGTCCCCTCTCCTGCCGGGGCTCGCTGGAGGGGTGAAGACCTCTGTGGGGCCACAAAGCCACAGCTTGACCTGGAAATACTCTTGCAGATGACACTGGACTGTGTCATGTCCTGCCCACAGAGTCAGAAGGTTATAGCTGGTTGTCCTCAGGAGGGTGTGATGGGGAAAGTCGCATTCCTGGGATACCGGTGATACAGGTCAGGGCCCAGGTCCATGAGCCAGGCTGTCAGAGTTGGCACCTCTCTGCCTTTCTTGCCATGTGACAGGTGCTGTGCAGTTAGCTTCCTGTGTTCGTCAATTTCCACGGTTGGTCTCGTGGTGCTCAGGTCAGAACTGGGGTCTTGAACGTAGTTTACAGACGGGAGGTTACCACGGGGGACCGGCAATACCACAGTGCACCAGGGCACACTTTGTTCCTTTTAATTCTCACCGTTCCCAGGGCAGCCACAGATGATGGGAGTTCAAGTTCGTCTCTGCCTTGACAGAAGGGCTTTAGGCAGTTGTGGCAAACAGGACCAGGTTAGGACTGCAGTCAGCTCTGCAGGTTAAGTTTCATGTCAGTAACTGTTGCTAGACAAGATGCTTCTGGCCCACAATGGTCTGTCTGTCTGGACTTCTCTTTCACGCTTTCTCTGCAGTGCACGTGATTTTCCTGCAGCCCACGTTAGCTGCAGAGATTGAGGCTCGTGGCCTGTTGGCCAGGCCAGGCAGCACACCCAGCCCATTACCCCTGGGTTGCCTTGTCGGCATGGGCTGTGTGAGCATGGGTGCATCCACCCCATGTTGGTGAGGATACCCATCATAGTATATGTCGATGAGGCAGAGCCCCTCGATGCCCCTGCCCCCGAAAGCCAGGCAATCAGAGGATCCTCTTAGTGATAACAGCCTGGCTTCCTAGCTATCAGCTCTGAGGTCATCCTCCCCCCGCAGTGCCCCTGCTTAGTATAGGTAAGTGGTTTCGTCATTGAGAGGTGTCCTTTTACCAGAAGCTCCGTGTTCCTGTGGGTGGTAAAAACTAGAAGAATTGCTTGAGAACGCGTTCTTCCTTTCCGCAGATATCCCCAAGGTTAAAACTGTGGCTTCGTGTTTCCAGGGCGTGTTGAACGAACAGAAAGAAATGCTAGGCCTTTATCTCAGTCTCAGACTCAGAGTAGCGCAGCTCCATCGTTACACGCAGGTAACGCGAAAGGGCGGTGAGCAGGGGTGCCCATGTCAGTGGTCGCCGTGCAGATAAAACACGAAGGGTCTCGGAACAAATTATTCCTCGTTGCTCTGCCTCTGCGTCCCAAGTCATCGTTTTAATTCAACATTAAAAGGTCACTGGGGGTTATTTTGAGGTCTGTGAGATAATGCTTACAAAGAATTTTCAATTGGATGAATGAAAATTCTGAGGAAATTCTGAAAATACTCTTTCCGTTTACTCAAAAGCAGTGCAGCTGCTGTTGTGATGTTTCGTTCCTTCCCTTTTTCCTCTTCTGCTGGTCTCTCCCCTCCACTCCCCTTCTCTGCCCTCCTTCCATCCACCCACAGTGCTTGGGCAAGGATAGCCCACCTGTTCATTCTCCCTTCACGGAATTTGCAGACTAGTGGGAGGAATGGGCAGCGTGCAAGCGTGCAAAGGCCGTTGTAGGCACGGATGTGCTGTGAGGGGAATGGACGTGTGCAGTGAAGAATCTGAGGCACACCTGGTGCGTGCTGTCTCGCCACGAACCTATGCAGACACCAGGGATAGCGACAGAGGGGAGAGGCATATGCATAAAGACTTTTGTTTTTCCAAGCTGCCTAGTATGGAATCGCTCTTGGAGGTTAGTCTTAAGAGCCTGTTTGCATATTGGTAAAGAATAGGTAGGAGGGAGAAGGAGATAGAGGGAGGGAGAGAGAAAGGGAGGGATTTTCCCAACAAGCTGAAAGGCCAATCTGTAAAATCTCCTTTTTCCACAGGCGTGTTGCAGGGTTGGATGATGACTGTGGGTTGAGTTGGATAAACCAGAGGAGAAAACTTTTATTTTATTTTACTTTTTAACGAACAAGGTTAGAGCTAGGATATCTATATTCCCTACCATTTTCAGGAGAGGAACTAGAATAGGGAGAGAGCGCTCATGCCTGTGTTTGCAATAGCTGTCTGTTCCTAGAGGACATTTACAGAAAAGTCCCATCACTGTCCTCAGACCAAAACCAGGAATCGGGTCTGCTGTTTGTGCAGAACTCAGTGAGCGAGAGACACGGATGTCAGGACAGCCACCCTCCCTGCTGCAGATGGCCACCACGGCTGGCCAGTCGGCTGGCGAGGACGCAGCTTCCGAACATGGGCCCCTCTGCACGTGCCGGCATACCCACTTGGCATAGCACCCCCACCCCCCACCGTCTGAGTTCTTCCCAGGCCTCGCCACTTAGTCAAGCAAATGCGGCGCCTCCAGCCCAGGTGACAGGGCTGCCGCTTCGAGCCCAGCATGGTCTGTGCGTGCCCGGGGAAGGAACCTCACCCCCCTTCTTCGGCCCTTCTGACTAAAAGCAGCAGGGATTTTTAAACAGGAGAACAATTAAAGCAGAAAACTGCTACAACGGAAAATTATCTTTAAAATTACCTTTTGTCATTGCAGCGCTAAATCAGTAGAAGTTTGTTCACATTTGTGAGTGATCCTATATTTAAATAATTGAAAAATGAGTAGTTCGTTTTCATGCTGACAGTTCTCTTCGCTGTCTGTTATCACCACCGTCATACCCGTGCAGTTTTAGGTCTTTTTGTGAACAAATTAAGTACGGTGCTTTCTTTATTACATACTTCACTCTAGATCCCAGTGATATTTGGCACCTACTAAGTACCCAGATGGGCACAGCATTTGCCTTGAAGTGAAGACGTGTGTAGCGTTTTAATCACATTATGATTTATTTTTGCTGTTTTAAATACTGCCTTTTCAATAGTTGCTTCTTAATGAATGACTGTTCACTCTGGTTTTTATAACCAGGAATTTGAACATTGAAAAAATTCTAATCAAGATGCAGGTGGTAAAGATTTCTTTATTTCTTACATGAGAATAAAAAAAAAAAAAACTGTCGTCCTTTCAAAAACTTAACCGTTTGAGAAATCCCATGATTCTCTTCTTAGAAACTTAATTTTAATAAATCAGTTCAGAGGAAATGTAATTATAGTTCTCAAACTATAAAAAGCTCCTATAAAATATAAACAAGGGTAGGGCTAGAATAACTTTCACCTCTTGCGTATACCCACCCTTTGGAAAACAGTGTAGTTAAAACAGTAAACTTTGCTGCATCTTCCCCGCTGTGCAATCACCGAACACACAGGAGTGTTTTAAACATCAGGGACCAGATGCAGCGTTTGTTTTCTGCCCAGGAAAGACCGTGTGAGTCCACAGACCAGATTCCAAAACAAGCCTCAGATGCCCTCGGGGAGACAGCCCGAAGGCCAAGTGTTCCGTATGGGGTCTTACAAGAGAGTTTTGGGTCAAAATTTTCTCCTCTTTTATCTTTGGGAGTGGGTAAATCTTCATGGCAGATCATTCTCTGCTGTGCTCTGGCCACACACCATCCCCTCAAAGATGGCCTTTCAGCCTCTGATTTTCCAGCCTTGGCTGTCCCAAAGGACCCTGAAGACCGTGGGTTGAGGCTCGGGTCTGAGTTTGGTGAAAGTTGTTAGTGGCCCCGAGAGAACAGACCCAACTCAGGGCCAACGTGCAGCAGCAGAACCGAGAGCCGTCCTCGGTCCGTGCGCATGGTGGGAGGGCGCGTTCGGATCCTGCCTGCAGATGTCCCGGTGTGTCTGTAGTCCGCACTGCTCCGATGATGCATATAAACAGTCTGGCGGTCACATCGCTAAATATAATTATATTATAATGTTGATGTCAGATTGAAACGTGAAAGATCATGCTTTTCAGGCTGCTCCAGTGACTCTTATACAGACAACTCATTTTTGATAATGGTGAGTTAGCCAGCACCTGAACGTTTTCTACCCATTCGTTCAGACACCTGCAGTTGGGTGCTAACGTGCATCTTCAGCTGCTTGAACTTTTATTGTAAAATCCTGCAAAGGATGTTTTTATCCTAGAAAATGAGATGGGTCTCTTTCAGAAACTATCTGCCCGCTCCTTGCCTTCCCTAGGACTTAAGAGTCTGCTTTGAAATGCAGGAAGTTGAGCTCCTCAGGGAAAGTGCAGAGGTCTGAGCCATCAGCTACTGGCCTTCCCTGGGCGGTCCGTGCTGCTCGGAACGAATTTAATTCAGGAGCTATAGTTTATCCAGATTTTTTTAAGACAGTGGTCTGCACCCGTGAAAGGCCTGCTTTATCAGCCTAGAAACTTCCTTTATTTTTAAGCTCTGGTCATGCACCTCGGTGCATGCTGACACTCTGCAGCCACAGAAGATACCAGCACGAGATTAAAATGGCCCTGTGGCAGAGCAGGGTGCTCTTGGCTTGAGCCTTGTTATTTGTCCCTCCAGTGGTTCCTCGCTGTTGTGACGTCAAGGCTGCCATTCAAAGCAGAGAAAGAGGAAACCGTGGCCTCTCCTCGCCTCAGTAGCTGGGTCAAGCTGTTGTTTCTCAGGCATCCCAAACGCTCCGTGTCTGGCAGAGCTGTGCATTCCATGCCTGGGTGACCTGGTTAAATGGAGGAAACCGAATGCTATCCCCTGAATGCTCCCCAAAGTAAGCGTACCCCCCCGCCCCGAGCCTCTGCCGCCCAGGCTGCACTTGCAAGGACTGGAAATGGGGCTGCTGCATTGCTCGACATTATCTGTGTGCATATTCAGCTTCTGTTCAGCGTCTTAAAAGAGAAAATGCCATTATCAGTGGTCCTCATTAATATACAGGGCAACTACATCATTATGCCATTACAAAATCCTTTTTGGAAACCCAGTGCTGTGTTAAAAATGTTTTAGAATCACAGTCAGAAGTTCAAAACCGCTGAACCTGCCCCCTCTTCCTTCCCATCTCACCTCTGCTCACCCCATTCCCCAATTCAGATTTCTGAATCTAGAAGGGCTCTTAGCTCATTATGTGTGGATTTTGCACTGTGCGTTACTGAGCATGAATGTCCTTTGCAAATACATGAAAAAACTCTTGACTGGAATGTGTAGATCACAGGCTCTGGATTTTTCCTAATGAAGAGTAACACCTTGTGTTTTCGGAGGGAAGGAACTATTTCAAAGCATCACAGAGCTGTTGTCTCTTGAGGAACAAGCCAAGATCCCTTAAGCAAACACGCTTGCAAGGCCAGAAGCGCTCTTAGTGTCCCGGCACCTTACAGTGAGCGCCTCCGCATTTACCAACTGGAGACTCAGTCTTCTAAGGGCACGCGTTCTTGGGTTTCTTCTTGGCACGGGCGACATTATTTTATTAGCTTCTTGGAGGTGGACGTAATAGTCACTAGAAAAAGCACAGCAACCACACTTTCTATTCCAGAGTCATCTTGGTTAAGTCAGTGTGCATTTGAGGTTTTATGTTACAAATCCCATTAAATCTTTCTCAAAATAGCCGTTCTCCTAACCTTTGATTAAAGGATATGCAGAAACCAAAATCATTTAATTTTATATATAAGTACGTATACAAATTTTATGTCAGGAAGGATTTTGACACAGTGGGGCCTTTTTAAAGCGAATTATTGTAAGAAAATTTTTCCAGATTATAAACTCTTGTCTTTTGGGGCGGGGGAGGGAGTAGAAATCCTGAGGTTACTGGGTAGAGATAGAATGGATGGAGCACACCTTGTAAAGTCAGGTTTTACACTGAGAGTTGCCCAGACAGAGGTCTGGCTTTGCCTAGACAAGCCGACTGCCCAGGGGCTATCTGAACGCCCTGTGAATGAATGCCCCATGTCTGCCACCATAGAGACAGTGGCAGTGGGAATGGGGCTTGGGGCCGATAGGGCTTCTTTTTTGTTCTTTTTAAAAAGATCGTATTTATTTTTAGAGAAAGGGGAAGGGTGGGAGAAAGAGAAACATCGATTGGTTGCCAATCGCATGCCCCCAACCAGGGACCTGGCTGGCAACCCAGGGATGTGTCCTGACTGGGAATCAAACCGGTGACCCTTCCGTTTGCCTGACAATGCCCAACCCACTGAGCCACACCAGGCCAGTGCGATGAGCCTGGCTTCATCGTGTGTGCTGCAGACGAGGGGAGCCTGACAATCTTGAAATGGGTGGAGAACTAGGACATTACTTTCCATTTGTGGACTGGAGAATGTGTCCTTTTTTTGGTGACTGCTATTTGCATTTCAGTGATCCTTTTCTTCCTTTTCCCATTACTACCATTGCTGTAGGTCCTTATCTGAAGATAATGATCTAGAGAACTCTGACTTTAAAAGAATCAACTTAAAACTGAGTCACACGTTTAAAATAAACAGTAACATTTTTTAAAAAGTGTTTTATTGGGAAAAGTTAAAAAAATTGAAGTTACGTTTGTTTTACATTATATAACAGAAATTTGGGATATGGTGCAACACTATGTTATGGAATGTTGGCTTCTGCAGGAGAGGCATAGCATAAAGGGTGTGCATAAGCTTTCAAGTTTTCCCAAGGGCCTCTCTTAATCTTTTGATATGCAAACCAGTTTCCTGAAGAGTCTACTTCTCTTCCTCAGTTTTTAACTGTTCAAACTCTCTCTGATCCTTATTTGTCCATGACCATGTGTGACAAAATCTCCAGCAGTTCTCCAGGGTCATTTTTATCAACTTTATGTAAAACGTGCAGTTTCATGTTACAAGTGAACTATGTTGTATTTGCATTTTTATTCCGTGATACTAACCAGCCAAGAAAGTGAGCAGGAATAGATGCTGATGTTAATGTGAACTAAATATGAAGTGATCATTTTATTAGTCAATACTTTAATATTATGATGACCTGTGCTTCCTTATGCAGCCTGGTAACTACAATGAGTCAGAGAATGATTACTCAAGTAATTAGGGAACACCCCCCCCCGCACCCATATTACATCACAGTTAAAGCACTCAGTGTGGGTTAGTGGGCTTTATAATCAACCACGCGTAGATTTGTGTGCCCTTCCTGGCACTTAACTAGGTTATCAAACCTTGGGCGAGTTGTCGGTCCACGAAACTCGACTTCTCGGCCTGTGATGTAGAGTGGTAAGGCCGGCCGATGTGCAGAGCGGCCATGGGGATGAGAGCCGTGCACGGAACATAGAACTTCAGGGTGATACGTAGTGCACGCAGCTCGAGAGGCGGCCGCTGTCGGGGCTGCGGTTGCATTTCTGCTGTACCTTTTGTTTCACAAGGGACACTCTCATTTGATGCAGACTGAAGAATTTAAACTCTAGCAAAGCCACTGAGGATGTTTTAAGGTGTGCCGTGACCTGAGGAAACTAAATTTCAGAAGATCACATCTGGTGACTGAGTACGTCACAGATTAGGTCATATAATTTGGTAGCCTTCTTCATGCCATAGATGAGAACACCGAGACCCCAGGAAGTTAGTCAATGTTTCTCTGGATCACGTGGTTTGTGTCTGGCAGAGCCAAATCCAGAACCCCTTTTTCCTGCTCTTGACTGTGCTTTTCAGCCACACAGTTGCTCCTTGGCAAGTGAATCAGTTAAAAAGGCCCGCATACTCCGCTGGGAACAGAGTGAGGAGGGTCGGACGTGTTTATTGGACGTGGGAGAGGGAGGAAGAGGACCAGGCAGCAGTCCCTGAACATGGCGCTGGTGATGCTGGTGCCAGTTGCCTTGGCTCTGCTCTGTCAGGGTCGGGGTCGAGGGTCCCAGATTTCAGGCCTGGTCCCGTGGCCACAATTCATGAAACTAAAATAAGTAGGATGGGTTCGTTTTGTTGTCTCCCAATGAGTTTAATGGCCGCCCTCTCCAGATGGAAATAGGAAGGGTTAACGGTCCTAGGTGCCAGTGCTGAATAAAGCAGTGTGACACTCTGCTGCGAAGAGGGAGCGTTGAAACCCTTGTCCTGCATCTATAAGGGTGTAAGTGTGCGTGCCGGTGTCTGTGCGTGTGTGTGTGGTGGTAAGCCCGACTTGCGGCACGTTCCCAATTCAAGACCGAGTCACATTTCTACCTTGTAACTTCCACCCAGCAGTTAGAATCACGAACCGTTACACCTTTAGCAGAAGGAAGAGCTGTTGGATCCTTCTGTGTGTCTGTGTGTGTGTGTGTTTGGACGGATCCTGCTGCGTGGCACTGAGAGACAGACTTTGCTGGGCCCTGTTTGGTAAACAAATCTGTTCACGCACACTTTCCTCTGTCATCGTGTGTGCACACTGGCTCTGCTTTGCCCACCAGGCACACGGACTAGGCATTGAGGGGCTTGTTTTCTTCTACAAGTACGGAGGCCCCAAAGGCAAATGCGCACATGGATTTAAAATGCACTCGTCTCTACTATGCAAGTTTTCAAATCTTTACAGGTGAACCCTGGGCCAGATACCTTGCAGTTCAGTCCACACTCTGCTTCCCTAGGAGTCATCCTTAAAGCTGCCACAGAACTATCGATCGAGCTCGGTAAATAAAGAAAGGTCTTTTTACCCTTAGGTTCATTCTGTGAGCCATAAGTGGAGTTACTCACCCAGGATGATAAAGCAGATGGCTGGTTTTTTCCCAAGAAGGCATGGTTCGTCCCTTTCTCAGATTGGAATACGAACCGAATATATACCTGTACAGTCACTTCCTACCTATAGTTTTTTGTAAGTTTTATTTACTATTCCAGCCAAGTTCAAGTTTTTATGACAGGAAGTATGAATGGTTATGACGAGAGTAAATAAACTTGACTTTATGATTACAGTACAGGAAGTAACTTTTCATGCCAAATAAATCTTTGGGAGGAAAAAAGAGCCGGCTTATAAATTTAACGTACATCAGTTTCCTAGAATCTTTGTTCTCTTCAGTGGAAATAAAACCAGAATATGGTCTAAATTTCTTTCTCCTCTTAACTTTTGTAGTCAACAAATGTCTCTGTTTTAGGAAGAGATATTTTCAGGTATTTTGGTGTGACCCAATGTGATACAGAACCACTAAAAAAATTCTAGGTGAAAATAATAAGGCCCAACTTCATAGAATGCAAAGCCTGGAGACCCTCGACAGGAAGTTACTTTTTCCTTGAAGAGCCAGTGGCCACATCATCATTCACGGTCTGAACTCGCGGTTCCTCTCGGCAGCCACGTTCAGGAAGCAGGTGGTGTCAACTGTGCTGTATTTTTTAATAAAAATAATTAAATAAGAAGCACATGGGAAGGACAATTTGTTCAACATCCCAGAGTTTGCATACAAGCAAGTTTAAAGAAAAAGGGAAGAATTGGGTAGAACATGAGTTGTGTTCATCGTGACCAGAACTTTAATAGGAGCTTTGTTTTTTCCTAACTTTAAAAAGTGATAAATGGGAAGAAAAGATTTTCCCCTCAACTTTCTGTCGTCTTAAAGCCAGACGAACTCGTAGTAAGAAGATGTGTAATGAACCATCATTTCTGAGGGCTAATATTACACACACATGCATCACATGAGTACATGAATGGATACCTGACAGATTAAAGTAGCCAAGGAGTGTTCCACCATTCCAGGTGCACTCGCAGCCCCTGTGGGGCTGTGAGGCAGTGGGTCAGTGTTTCCCTGGAGCTATAGGCTGAGGGTTCTAACTTAACTCCGTGACCCTGAGCCTCATTTAACCACACTGGCTGGAAACAAGATCTCTGAATCCCCTCTTCCTCTAAAACTCGGTGTCACTGATTTTTCAAAGAAGCAGCTTGCAAATTATAGGAAGCTGTTCTCAGAGAACAAACTAGCATGTTAGAGTTACCAGTACCTAGTTATCATTTACTTTCTCTAAATTCTTCAGAGAATATATTTGCATGTGGCATGATTAAAATTCTTCCTTATGTTGTAGTTTTCTGGGCAGTTTCCTACGTGCTGTTGTACTTCCTGTGCGCCCCAGCCTGCTGCGACTGGCAGACATGCGCAGGGAAGGCTCCAGAGCAGCGTGGTCAAGGTCAGGCTCCCTGGCTCTGTGTCCTGGCTCCACCACCTACTGATGATGTGACCTTGGTCCAGTCCTTAAACTCCCGGGGGCCCACTTTCCTTATTTGCAGGATGGGGATAATAGCAGAATTTAGCTTGTAGGGTTGCTGAGTGCCTGAGCCAGCCCTGTTTGTCAGTTCGCTGTTGTTACTGACAGTTAAATTGGCTCAAAGAGGTTGGGTGACCTGCTCCAGAGCAAAGCATAGCCAGAGGAGAACCTTTCTCTCTCTCTCTTTTTTTTTAAATTAAAAAGATTGTATTTACTGAGAAGCATTCAGGATGTCAACGAAACAGCTGCAGTTCTTTTTCTTTGCAGTTAGAGGGGTATTCGGTTAACAGAACAACAGTTACTTCGTATAAGCCACGTCAGAGGCCACTGAAGATGGGAAAGCTGCGTCCCCATAGGCCTCATTTGTGCGGTGCACCAACAAGAAGCCGCTTTACACTTCCAGGCCAGTGTGCAGCCTGCACGCTGCACCAGGTGGTCAGTGGCTGCTGAAAAGACCCCCAGGACAGGGCTCTGGGGAAGACACGTTCGGTGGTGTGTTAACTATACCAGGAAACACACTGTACAGATTAAAAACAAATCTTAGCCTTACATTTCAGTTTTTTCTTTTGAGTTGTGTACAGGGGCATTCAGTGCTTTATGGACAAAAAAAACACTGGTAGAACCAAGTTATTCATCACCATCATCTTGATTTTTCTCCTCCTCTTCATCTTCCTCCTTTTTCTTGCTTTTTTCAGCCTTGACGACCCTTTCTCTGCGGCATCAGGCCGTCCTGCACGTTGGTCGGCAGCGGTCTCCGGTCCGTAGTCCTCCTTCAGCGCGGCCCTTCCTTTCACTGGCCGCTTGTCCCCTGCAGCCATGTGACTCCCCATCTCTCCGAGCCTCACCAGTGCGCAGTTCGGGATGCTCCCCCTTGATTTCAGGGCGATACTTAGAACAAAACAAGAAAAAGGCTGGAGGAGGCCTCGCAGGTGCTTTGGGATCTTTAGACTTCTGTTTCCCCGTCAGGAGGAGCACACGTTTTCCTGACGGGCCTGGTCCACCTTCTCCGTGTCTTCTCGTTTTCTTTTCTCTTTAGCAGACGTGGCGTTCTGCCTCTCTGAGCACTTCTTCGAAAACCTGAGGAGCTGACCGAAGCCCCTGGGGGCTGCTGCTCGCGCCCCTCCGGGCAGGTTTGCACAAAGTGCCTCTAGGCTTCCTAGGATCTCCAGCGCCCGAGCTCAGCGAGCTCATAGCCACGCAGTGCCAGTCCAGCCCGCCCCCGCCCCCGGCACTTCTGTGGAGCTCAGTGGACTGCGGGGGCCTCCCGAAGGAAGAACCTTAACTTGAACCCAAGGCCTCCTGGCTTCCTGGGTCTTCCCGTGTCTTCCCATGTGAGGCCCCTCCCACTCAAGTCTGTGAAAGTGCCACTGAAGAATGCACTCCTTTTCATTGTTTAAAAGAAGGCCCCAGCTAATAAACATGGAACGTGAAGCACATCTGTACAGGGTTTTATTTGGGTGGGGGAGGGGGAGACTGTGTGGAGACAGTGGGCCCAGAGGTCTGCAAAGTAGACATTGATTCTATAAACTTGGCCTTGAGTGATGCACACAGCATGTCAAATTACACGCAGCAAGGTCTGTTCAATCTCTAAAGTTTATTCTAAACAACCTGAGAAATTGCCCCTCTTAGCCCCCAAATTAATAGAAATTCCGGAAGGGCAGCAGCGCCTTGGCCAAGGCCACGCCTGTCGGGTTCCTGCTCTCCAGGTTCCCCACTTCACCCCCAGGCGCAGCTTCCCGGGACCTCAATTATCTTGCTCGACTTTCTCTTTCTAAACCTCCGCGTGGGCTGCCCAGGGTCTGCAGCGGGAATGCCTTGCGTGGAAGCCCGGGAGCTCCGCGCCAGTGTGCGAGCGTGACCCCAGCAGAAGGAGGAACCTTCCTGTTCAGCGAGGAAGTCAGATACGCTAGTGTTTCCTTCGCTGTCAGGCCTCTAATCACTGCTTTCATTTTATTCTCCCAGCTCGGTATCGGTAGGACTTCTGTTCTGATGGAGATATTTAACACTGACTCCCTCTAAGGGGTCCCTGGTCTCCTGACATCATACACAACGTCCTCTTTTTATCAAGGAGGGTGGCCGGGCGCGGGGGTGAGGGCAGAGGGGCGCCAGTGAGCGGTGCAGTTGGTTTAAATTAAACCCCTGACTCCGGTTTTTGGTGCTCCTCCGCTCCTCCTCGATTGGAAGATCATGGTCACGTCGCACAAGTGGTTTCTGTGCTCTTCTTTTTTAAAGACCAGTTTGGTGGAGATCATAAAACCAAAACACACTAGTGAAACTTGCCTTGCAGAGGTTAGAACACCGATGGTTTCATTACACCTTTTGCATGACGTCTTCCCGTGTCTCTTGGGTGTCCACAAATGAGGAATCGAGGAGGTGGGGTGCAGCTGGCAAAGTGTTACCACTGGGAGAGGAAGGACCTAACTGTGTAACAAATACAGTAAGCACTCCTCGTATTTGGCTCCCGGGGAGTGGGAGCTGGTGTGTCCCTCCCGCTCCCCCACCACTGCTACCCCTGGTGGAAGCACAGCCCCACCCCGGACTAAAGGACGAGCTTTTCATGTTAAAGCACCTCCTTTAGCATAACATTTACTAGCCCCTTCAGAAAATGAGCTCTGGTGCCATCCATACTCTCGCAGGCGGGATGCAAGCAGCTTTTCCCTACTCGGCTTGTCTAGCTGTCAAATTCTTCTCTGATGTAAATGATCAGGTTTGGCTGACGCCAGGAGAAATACTTAAAGGACATATTTTAGCCCTTCATGCGCAGTTTTGAAAGGGTGCTTTGGTGCCAAAGCCACATGGCCACTGTGTTCATGTGACAGAGTCTTATCAATAAGCGTGTGTGTGCGTGTGCGCCCGTCACAGACAGATCTGAAAAAGTTCTTTCTTCTCAGAAACCCCTGGGGTGGCACTCAGAGGCCGTGTCTTGGGTGTCTCAGTGCCCAGGAGGGCAGCCGATTTCCATGTTGGAAATTTGGGGACAAAGGAGAGTAACTCTTTTTCTTTCCTTGAAGGGTTAACACTAACCAGCTTCAGATTGGTTCACTTGAATCTTAAAATTACTTTTCTGGTCACGCGCACTGAAGGTCTAAGCATTTGTGAAATGTCTTTTTTTCCCCCTTTCTCCCGACGCTGTGCTCTTGCGGCTGTCTTAATTACACAGGGGTTGAGAAACCAAATTAAAATTAGGCGTGGCTGGTAAACAGCAATCACGCTGCATGCTTTCGGCTTTGCCTGTTGGAATGACTTCTCCTCGCTGTGTTGCTCTCCTCTCCAGGTTTCTTTTCCCCTCCCCAAAGGAAATATCATAAGCTCTTTCAGACATACTCACAGGAAGTGAGTGTCCATATGCCGGTTACTCGCCGGCGACGGAGCGTTGACAGGTGGGGGAGGGCACAGCAGCCCTCCCAGATTCGTTTGGATATCCCCCCCAGAGGGTTCGCCCCCAGGGGCATGGACCAAAGGGGTTTCGTGTGCTGAGGGCGTTACAGAGGAAATTGGTCACTGCGTGTCATCTTGCGGCAGGGTGATTCAGGGAGCTGGGACGGGGTCAGGGAAGCACGTGGCTGCCATCTCGGAGGCTTTTGCTCACTTCTCAGAGGGCAGGCTGTCTTCTAAAAATGAATGCTCCTCCACCGCCAACAGCGATGCTTTTGCAATGAATCACTTCCAGAAATGAATAGCCACAGTTTTTTTGGAATGACTGTTGGTTGTGAAATCCCTCGTTTATAATGGCAGGCTTTCAGTTGGTGGTTTTATCAGAATTTCTCAAGATCAAAACGAAACCTCCTCTTTAAAAAGAAAGAAAGTACTCTCGATACAGAAAGCAAAAGTATTTCCAGTCTCCTACTGAAGAACTGTCACAGAAGTCTCTGTACCTGTATTTAGAGATACGTGCCCATATATTTGCCTGAATGTGTGGGTTCTTGGAATCACAGACGTGTTGCCGGCAGCTGGTGGTTTCCTACGCGGAAGGTCGCGGGCTACGAGAAACGGTCTGTGCGGTGAGTAGGAGGTCGTCTGAAGATTATTGCGAACCGGTGTTCATCCTCCTGAGCTGTACATTCAGAGCACTGCTAGCGAGCTCTTTAGTGTTTCTTTTTGCTTTATGTGACTTAATGGATGGAACTGCAGGACCCACAAAAGCCTGGGAAGGGTTTTTTGGAACATGGATTAATTGAACAATCTATTGAATCTTTTGAATATACTTAACTAAACCTTTTGAGGAGGAAAGGATCTTTCACAGAAGGAAGTGGCGTTTTTTTTCTTTTTTTGGTGGGGGGGGGCTTTTAAAAGTGCAGTTACTGCTGTTCAACATTTATTTTAAGTATCATTCCATCCTCTTGTGTGAAAGAAAAATGATTCTGTGGTCCCAACAGAGAAAAAGTTATGCCAACTCTTTTTAAATGAAGAAACTTCATCCATGTGTTACTCCTCACTGGCTTTTCCCCTCCTCCGTCTTCACACGGGGAAACGATTCCATGAGAAGACTCACCTTCTGGCATTACCTGCAAGGTGTCTCATTCAGAACTGGCGGGCTCTCCCTAGGTGACCGTCAGCCCTTCCGTGCAGGGGGAACGGGAAGGGACGTGCTTACTGGAAATGGTGAGTGCTGCTTCAGGAATTACACTCTCTCCACAGTGGAGAAGTTGTTTGACCTACTGACTCATTTCATAGGAATTGGGAAAACAACCTAGTGTGGTTTTCATTGTTAGTGCTGGAGGATTCCAAAATCTGTGTGTGTGCAAATAAGATGAGCTGGGGAAAGGTGGCGTCGCCGCCCGCCGTTCCCAGTGCCTGTTCTCCTGACAGAGCCGGTCCTGGCGTCCCGGACGAGGGCACCGCTGCTGGGGGCGCGAGCCTCCGTGCGGCTGCTCGGTGGTGAGTACAGATGCCAGCAGTTTCTGACTTCCACTAGTTCTTGCTTCTAAATTTCTGTAAAAGGTATATCATCAAAGGAAAGCTTTCAGGAGCAGTTTTCTTCCCTGGCACATCTATACGACCTTCTGTATTTACTCTTAGAGAATATTCAGGATGTGGCGATAGTTATAAAAGAGATATAACACGTAGACAATGAAAGTTAAGGGTTAAGATCTACTTTGCTGTTTTTTGGTAGTGTATTGACTTGAAGGCGGCTTTGATTTTGACATTTATAGTAAGTGATTTTTTGTAATGTTATTTAAAACACAAGTATGGAAGATAACAGTATATTCTAACAAAAATAATCTAATTACTAATAGTTAATGGAGAACATGTGTTTGGGGCTCAACATAATGTTTATGT
Source organism: Micronycteris hirsuta (assembly GCA_004026765.1). Classification (NCBI taxonomy): domain Eukaryota; kingdom Metazoa; phylum Chordata; class Mammalia; order Chiroptera; family Phyllostomidae; genus Micronycteris; species Micronycteris hirsuta. Next base: position 57,636 of record PVJI01000563.1, read on the forward strand.
GCAGAGGACGTTTTGATTCATGATGTTTCTGTTTTAAATCAGTGCTACTAAATAAGTTGAAGTATGAAAAGAGGACATAACGTATATTGAACTTAGAAACTAAGACACTTGAAGTGATTGATACTTAACGTGCTACATTATTGTCTCAGCATAGTTTCGTTTGTGCTGGGTCTCCCAAGTCACACCCTCAAGTTCTGGTCTTCAGGAATGCAAGGATGTTCAGTGCATAGTGATTGTAGGGTTTCCCGTTCTCTTTGGAGTGACCGACTGAGCAGGCATTTATTCCACTTCTTGCCTCCCGTCTGAATGCCTCTGAGTTGGTGTCCCTCACCTTTCCAGGGTGTCAGGCCACCACACACAGGGCACTTGCAGCCCTAGGGAAGCTCACCCGTGGCCCCAAGGCTAAGGGGCCAGCCTGAAGGGAGACCGAGCCACGGCTCTGCTTTTCTTAGGGTCCCAGGAAACACTGACCTAAAAGAGGAGGCATGCAAGTCAGAATGCAGCCGTTCTCCGTGGTGCTGGGCAGGGGTGCAAAGCCCGAGAAGAGGAGGAAGGGTGGAGAACACATGTGACTAATATTAAATAACGATAGTGGTTAGTGCTATCTGGACTTCCCGACGGCCATCCAGAGCACTGAACCCTGCGTGCTTGTGAAGTGCAGTGTGCCGTCCGCGAGAGGCTTGAGGACACAGCGGGAAACTCGTGGGGCGTTTTCCTCGTGCATAGTGAAATCTCTTTCCTTCCCTATTTCTTTTCCATTGTGTGCATTTCCAAATTAGGACAGTGAATCGTCTGAACTCCAAACATGTGATGTAGAACAATTGTAACAAACTGGGAAAATGATTCTCCATTGGCAGAAGAAAATTGGTGGGGTAGATACGGGGTAGTTTGAGCACACACACACGCAAATACCATTTTTAGAAACAGTAGTTCTTCCTGCCCGTCGACTAAATTTAAGACAGTACTGTAAGGCTGTTGTGGAAAAAGAATAGACGTGATTCTTAGGTGTGTTAAAAGGAATATTACGTAAAAGGATAAGAAAATAAGACTTGGCGTGAGTCAGACTCATTATCGTGTCCAGTTTGAGTCACATTTGAAAGAGATCACAGGCAATTGTGAAGGCCGACATGCAAACCACAGAAGTCACACACCCCCCAGTGAAAGAGCGTTTAGTCCGGAAAGGCTGACGGATTTCTTCCTCCCAGTCTTCAGGTAGTAACGGTCTGATTTACCTTTGTACTCCTGGCCCCAGCACACTGCCTGCTTCCATTCGGTGGCTTGCAACACTTTATTTTTAATCTTCATTTTTTATTTTATTATTTATTTTCTTCTCCTTCCTGAATTTATTGGGGTGACCCTGGCGAACAAAATTACACAGGTTTCAGGTGCGCGATTCCACGATGCATCCCCTGTGCCCTGTACTGTGTGCCCACCACCCCAGGTCTCATCCGTCACGTTTGTTCCCCCCACGCCCTGCTCCACCGCCAGGGCCTCCCCACCGCCGTCCTCACCACACTGCTGTGTGTTGTGGTACTTTAAACGACAGACGTGTGCGGAGATCTCAGTGATGCTCCTGTTACAGGCTCAGCAGGAGTAAGTAGATACAGATAGAACGAGAGGGTGCGAAGTATAAGTAAACATGTTGGCTAATTAAAATAGATAAGAAAGACTTACCTCAATTGCCAGGGTGATAAAGAGACAAGTGGCTAGCGGAGGGAAGTTATGACGTCTTCAGTTGGGACCTCTTTTGGGACAAGCCCAGGTAATTCTGTTTTGGATGGCAGAAACGTGCGTGGGTTCCTTCGGCAGACACCGAGGGGCCCCTTTGCTAGAAGACAGGGTTCACAACAGGTTCCCAGTGTATGTTTAGTGCTGCGGCCGCCGCGTAAGAGCAGCCTGCCGGGGATCTGTAACTCGCAGCCGCCGTCCATGGCGCTTCCTGATGGAGGTGACGTGTGCATCGACTCCTGAAGGACAGCGTTCAAGGAGTGAGCTGGAGAGCCGAGAGAGGCGAGCGCCGCGGTGAGGGGCCTAGGCAATAGGAGCAGCGTGTGCAGAGGCTCAGAGCTCTGAGGTGTGGTGGAGGGGGCGGGGGAAAAGAAAGATGGGGGGAGATGAAGCCGGTGGGGTCACTGATAACAGAGGTCTAACGCCCCAGCATGTCTGCCTGGAGGTGTGTGCCCAGGAAGGTAATGTGGCCAGAAGTACGGTTGAGGAAGGTCAGTGCAGTAAGGAGAATACAGTGGGGAGGGAGGAGTTGGGGGGGAGGGCAGGCAAAGCGAGGAGCCAGGATAAAGAAAGCTGTGCCAGTCACCCAGTGGAGAAATAACGGGGACACCATGGGAAGTGGACTCGAGAGAATAATAGCAGGCTGGAAAAACCAAAGGTGAAGTAAGGATAGTGGCTTAGGTTATGAAGCGGCATCATGCGCCGCAGAATGAAATGCAAGAGGAAGAACAGGTTTGAGGGGGAGACGAGGCGCGTGCTTGTGGACAGAGTGAGCAGAGACCTGGGGTCGGCATGCCTGGGGAGGCAGGGTATGCAGACTTGGGTCTTGAAATTCAGATTAGCAGCAACGGTGCAAAGTCATTACCTTATTGGTGGATTGATTTGTGCAGAGACCTGTTTCTAAAACAATGGATCACTCTCCCAAATCTTTGCATGGCGTTTTTATTTTTTTAACTCATTTGTAGTAACACTTCTTTTAAATATATGATAATAGAAGAAATAAAAATGATCCCCGGTCCCACCCAGAGCTCTGCTCATATTTGTGTATATTTTCTTCCAGTATTTCTTTGCACACAGGCACATGCACACACACTGTGCGGAATGAGCATCGTTCTATAGAGGAGCTTTTATTTCCTGCTTTAAAAAATTAAAAAAATATTTTTTTTGTCCTCACCTGAAGACATTTTTTCATTGCTTCTAGAGATAGAAGAGGGGGAAAGGGGATGGGAGAGAGAGGGAGAGAGAGAAAACACTGATGCGAGAGGCAAGCATCGATTGGTTTCCTCCCGTTTGTGCTTGGACCAGGGACTGAACCCACAGGCCAGGTTTGTGCCCCCCGAATCAAACCTGCGACCTTTCAGCTACGGGACGATGCCCCCAACCCACGGAGCCACACTCACACTGGCCAGGGCTGCCCTGCTTTTTAGGTGAGCATTTTCTCCATGTGCTTAAAAATGCCTTAAAAACATTTTTTAATGGTGCCTTATATTCTCTAATTTGGGAATGCTTCATTTGCTTCCTTTTTTATTTTTTTTATTTCTTTTTTTATTTTTTATTATTATCTTTTTTAATATTTTATTTATTTTTAGAGAGAGGGGGAGGGAGGGAGACAGAGAGGGAGAGAAACAGCAATGTGTGGTTGCCTCTCACATGGCCCTCACTGGGGACCTGGCCTGCAACCCAGGCATGTGCCCTGACTGGGAATCGAACCGGGACCCTCTGGTTCGCAGCCTGCACTCAGTCCACTGAGCTACACCAGCCAGGGCTACTTCCTTTTTTTAAAAAAACCATTTTACATTATAATTGTTATCCTTTGAAATACATGAATCTTGGGCAATTTGTAATGATTTCCTGAGGATAGATTTTTTTTCAGTGAATTCATTAAGTCAAAAAGTTTAATTTTAAAAAGATTCTTGATACTTTTTGCCACATTGTTTTCTGGAAAACTTGTACCAAGTTATCCACATTGTGGCAATGTATGAATGCTTATCTCACCATGTCTTCATTATCTTGAAAAAAGTCTTTAGACAAAAATGTTACATTATTCTTGGTTCATTAATTTAACAGCTATTTAATGAATATCCACTCTGTGCTGGGCATGTGGTATTTTTAAATGGCTACTAGTAAAGTTTAGCTTTTTCATATGTTTATTAGCCTGTTGCCTTTTGTAGATGTTCAGTTGATGTGCATTATCTACTTTTCTATTGGGGTGTGACTGTCTCTGTAACTTACTTGAGGTGTGTGTGTCCGTGTGTCTCTGCGTGTACACCTGTATGTGAGTAATGGGGGGATAGGTGGATACTGGAGCCAATATTTTTGTCATTTTTTTAATTTTGCTTCTGACTTTTTTGAGATTCAGAACCTTTACATTTTATTTAGTTGAGCAAGTGATTTTTGTCTATTTTTTCCTTTGGGACCACTTCTGTTACCTTGGCTTAGGAGTTCCTTTCCATTTGGAAGTTAGAAAATATTCTTCTCATTAAAAAAAAAATTATGTCAAACTCACCAATTTAAAAGTAAGGTGTGAGAAAAAAATTCCAAATGGATTTTTGGTAAATCCCCTCAACATTGTGCATGGAGGCATCTCTCTCCCCATGGATTTTGGTGCTTCCTTGGTTTTATAGTTCAGGACCTTTTTCTGTTTTATCTAGCTGTAGGAGTCCATGAATTTTGAGGGAATATTAGTACCCAACTGGAGGATGTCATAATGCTTTTTTCCAACTTTTTTTAATGAAAAATCTTAGGCATATAGCACATTTGAAAGATTTTTTTCAGTGAACCCATATATATACCAGCTAGCTTCTGCAATTAATATTTTACCACTTTTTTCTTTATTCATGTGATAATTTTTAGCATGCTATTCTTTAGCATGATTTTGAGTGTTTTGGGGTTTTTTCCTTTGGGTTGGTTTCTAATTTCAGACCCTTGTGGTTAGAGAAAATAATTGGTATGATTTCAATTTTCTTGAATTTGTTGAGGCTTGTTTTGTGTCCTATCATATGGTCTATTTTTTAAATTGTTCATGTGATAATTTTTAAACCTCCTGAATCATTATTTGAACTTAAAAATGTGGGATATACAAGACATTTTCTGTTTTTGTCTGATTTGTAAGTTTGATTTCAGGAAGCTTTTAGCAGTTTGTATTAGCATAGTAAGAGAGTGCGCACCATCACAAAATACCAAGAGAAAGTGCCCCCAACGCGTGCCCTTCAGCTTCATGAGCACGGGGTGTTTTCTAAGGGCTGTGATTGTTCCTCACATACAACGAATTTGTTTCTCAGGCACGAGTCCCTGCGAGGCCTCCGCCCTCCAGTGCAGTGCAGCTGCTCTGTGTCCTGGGCCCAGGACTGGAGAGGGCATCAAAGAGAGGGACCAAAAGGCCCAGCCAGGGCAGGCACCGCCATGCTTGTGGAGGGCTGGGCAGGTGCGCCTTGTCCCAGCAGGGGCTGCCTGGGCTGCAGCGGGCTTTGAAAGGACTGCCACCAGAGTCAGGCCACCCTCGGGAGTGGGGGTGGTTCCCACTGCACTCGGCCACAGGGGCCCTTCGCGTGGAGACTGCTTTGCCCAGGGCAGCCTGTCACCCCAGGACAGCCCTGCCGATGTTTGTCATCGAGGGTCCCTGGTTCACACAGAGTGATTGGGTCGAATAAAACAGGTCAAGGAGTTCAGTCACCGTTTCCAGCCTCAGTGATGAGCACTGAAAAGTCCCAGGAGCCTTTGCGGCCTGACGGCATGGCATCCCAGTTCAGAGACGGGTTTGCGCTGTGTCTTACCAGTAAACTGGCTCCTGCCGCTGGGTGGGGCCAGCACCCAGCCAAGTGGGAAAACACACAACCTGCAGTGTAAGTGTCGCCGTTGGTCCCCACTAGAAACTAACCGCAGTCTACCTAATTTCTGTGCTGCGTTCCCTCCTAAGTCTCAATTTCCTGTCTGCAAAGAAAGTTGATTTTATTAGATTATATAGAAAGATTTTTTTCTCTATTCAAAATCTGTGATTTTAATCTTGAACACTGAATGTAGGTCAGTGTCCACCGCTTCCGCAGAAATCTGGGAAGACAATTATTTTTCCAGCTTCTCTGAACAATACTTTCCAGGATGTTATAACCACTGATGAAGTTTAGCAGACTCTGGGTCTGGGGCTGGAAACCGTAAAGCCATTAGCTCCCGGGGAAGGAATGAGAGGGCATTCCTGAGAGCTGTCGGGGGAGGGGCCCTTACTCACAGGAAGCTTATTGGCTGACTCGCCGCTTACTGAGCAGGTTCCGCCTGGACCCCCAACACTCACTCTGTGGTCCAGTGTCACCTTTGCTCTAGATTCTCGGCTCTTAGCGAATGATGCTATAGTATTTTAGAAGTCTCGCCAACACGTGCTTTGAAGTTGGAGGACAGTCATACTAAAAAAAAAAAAAAAAATTAACAACCTAAATTGATGTCCCGGTAGCATCAGTAATCAGAAGAGGCATCCTCTTTGAATGAATGATTTTCAGGAAAAAAAAATTAAATAGCCTGAGTTTTTCTCTTGCCTCTGTCCCCTCCACTTTTATGCTCAAGCAAGAGTCAGCATAGGGTTTGTGGATTCCCAAACCTGCTGTGCTGTTTCCTTTTACTGCACCTTTGGAAATCAGCTCCCCTCCTTCCCCCCAGCCACCCCCAACACCATCAGGTGTCAGGAAGAGGACCCAGAGGTTCCCCGCCATGTTAACTCCTCCCAGCCCAGTGCCACCTTGCACTGCGCAGGTACGAGAATAACCAAAGTATGGGGTTTATCGGGCGCTTGTTAATTTGCCAGGAGCAAGGAGGGTATCACAAAGCACTGGGACAGCCTGTTACTTTCCCTGCTGGTAAAACGTGAAGAACACTGATGTAAGAACCAGCGCCATGGTATGCCTCGGGTTCATGAATCATGTTCTAAACCCACAGCTACTTTTTAAATAAGGAAAATAAGATTGTGAGATCATCGGTGCCACGGAGTGAGTGTGAAGTCACTTACCCAAGCCCTCGACTGGGAATCCTGAGGAAGGTGTCATTAGAAAGTGAGTCATACCTGCATGGAACCGGGTATCTCCAGAGGTGTTAACAGGCCAGAAGTACAAGTAGCTTTAAAATGAGTTTAAATTAAAACATAATATAAAGTTTGGTTGTAGCCACAGGCAATGGGATTGATTATATAACAGGTTAGTAAGGAAAAGAGACATTTGGGGTACGTCTTTAACTTTTAAGCCAGGTATTTTGAAGAGAAAGCTCTAAGGAGATACTCAGTGTGTCACTCTCGGGGATTGAGAAGTAAACAACAGCACTGAAAAACAGCACCTTAGACAGATCATGAGTATTTTCCAGTGTGCTATTTTTAATGTACCGATTGTACCGAGAACTGTCATAGGAAACTGATGGTAAGCTGTGAGCTAGTATGTGCCAATCATGACTGACTAGCCCAGAACTCCAGCTTATGCGGTGGTGTTTCCTGTGGCCTCGGTGCCCTGGGGTCTGGGTTGACGAGGATAATTCATTTCTGTTTTTTTACTCATGTGTAAACTGTCCATGAGAATGTCCCTGATCCAGCCCAGGTGCAAGAGGTCACTACTAATAACCCCCACAGGAGCTAACACTGCAGCTGAGCACCTGATGCTGGGCACTGTGCCAGGTGCTTTACCTGGTTATCTGTTTTGTAAACATTCCTGTGTGGCAGGCACTATTATTGTACCCATTTCCCAGACAGAAAGCTGAGGATCAGAAAAGGCAAGTCATCGTCCCCAAAATCTTACAGCTCCCACTCCTACCCGAGAAGGAGCCAGGGTTCAAATAACAGCGGCCTGGCTCTTAGCTAAGCCCGAGATTTTAACCTGCATCCTATTCAACGTTCATAAATGACTTCTGTTTTGGAGATATTTTCATCCTTCGGGGCCACTCAGTTCCATTTGGTAAGTTACCTCTTGCAGTGGTTTTCGTGTATTAGAGAAGAATGGACGCAGCCCCCAAAGCTGGGCACTTCCGTGCCATACCTTCGTCAGCTGCTTACAGCTTCTTATTAAGGGGGCATGTGACTTCAGCCCACCCCCCTGGCTCCAGCAAATGCACTGTTGGTTATTTTCAGAAAGTAGGTCCAAAAAAAAAGTAAGTAACAAAGCGTCTATTCCAACTACCAAAGGAAGAAAGAAAACAAGAACTCGGCGTGGCCCATGATGGGATTTTCTTCCTTTCGTTGTTGGAAGTGGATACAAGCTCATTAACGTCGTGCCTTCCAGGGAGTGCAGGCCTGTCGCTGAGCTGCACTGTCAGCCTCCAGAAGTCTGTCGTGTTGTGGCATGAGTGCTGCCTGGTTGGCTCCAGAGGGCCTCAGGGGAAGCTGGTGGTCCACCGGCGTGGCAGGAAGGGCCTGCCTTCGCATTCTGGTTCCTCTCTTGCCCCAACCTGAGGGTCTCTGTCCCCGCCAGTGAAGGTGGCCATGCTTGCTCTCTGCACAGAAGCTCTTTCCTTCCCTCTTTTCCTAGCCAGCCACCACTATTCCCTTCATATGAAGCCTCCTCCAGGCAGCCTCCCCTGACTGCTCAAGACCCATCAAGTACCTCTACGTGCCTCCACAGCATCCTCTGCTGACCCCTCTGTGCGTGTGTCATACTGGGTTCTCCCTTCCTGTTTCTTGTCTGCCTTCGCTGACTCGCCTGGGCCCCGTGAGAGGTGGTGTTGGCTTCTGGATAAACACCCTGACAGACGCACGTGTGAGTGAGAAGGAGAGGTAGACAGGACACGCCTGGTCCTGGGGAAGCTGTTGCACACAGAGGCTGGTGCGTACAGTTTGGAAGGTGCTGCCATGTGCATCACCCGACTGCATTCCCACAGTGGCTCTGGGGAGCGCACTGCCACGAGGCAGCAGCTGGCCCGGAGCACGTGCTCGGTTAGTGAGGGGTGAGCCAGGACTGGAGCGAGGTCTTCGGACCCAGCGCTCCGACCTACCCTGAGGGTAAATATCCCAAGGCCGGTCTGTGAGACAGGCATTAGAGTCCGTCACAGAAGCGTGTCGTTCTTGTCCTAACCAACTAGACCCAGAGGAAGAGTGGACAGAGTTTGCTCGCTCGCCCTTTCCTCTTTAGCGTCCCCCCAGCGGCCGCCTGTTTCCGGTGAAAGCCTTGCAGTGACACGTGACGGGCCCTTCCCAAATTTCAAGTGGTTGATGGGGTGACCCTTTTATATGCAACCGGGCTGGCTGCTGCCCTTCCTTTTTTGAGGGTAGAGCTTTTGGAAAAGTGGAGGACGTGGGGGTTCAGGTAAAGTCCTTGAGCAAATGGAGTAAGGTCTTGGTGCATCAGGTGGGAGGCCGGCGCTGAGGGTGTGCGTGGTGGGGGCCGGCCGGGTTGGCCAGTCAGAGGCTGCGGACAGGGTGCAGGCCGGGATGGGCTGTGCAATCAAACAGTTGAGCAGATGTTAGTAACAGACCGGGGTGTTCTCCACAGCCCCCGCAGTGTGTGTGTGGTGGGAGGGGGCACTGGGAGCAGGTGAGCCATCTTTGGACGCACAGAGCTGGAAATGAATGACTACCGGAATGGCGGGGCCGCAAGCAGGCAGCCCGAGGCGTACGGTTTCCTCAGGGAGGGGCAGGGAGATTAGGGGCAGCGTTTCCTAAACCTCAAAACTTCCGAGTTTAATTCTCCGCCCTGCTCTGTTCCAGGTACTTCCAGCACTGTTGTCAAAGAGAGGAATTTTTAATTTCAGAGAGAAGTTAATTAATTACACCACCACAGTAGAACACTAAACTAAGTTGATAAATCCCTGCAGTAATCGGAGCGTCAGTGATTTGCACCTGATTGTTTGCGTGAGAAGATACCAGCGAGTGTCATGGCTTTATGGGGTGGGGCGAGGTCGGGAGGAGACGGACGCACGATTAGAGGCACCTTCTGCAGGACGTCAGCGGTCGCGCAGCCCAGGGAGGTCGAGCAGGCTGAACCGTCATTCCTACATTCACTCGACAGAGATTTCCTGAGCACCTGCTGTGTGCACACACTGGCTGGCACTGAGACAGTGACAGTGATGAGAACAACAGGCACGATCTGTCACCATGGAACCTAAGTAAATGCACCGAAAAGCAGTCCAGTGAAAAATCCGGTTACACGTGCCCCGGCTGCTGTGGCTCAGTGGGTTGGAGCGTTGGCCCGTAAGCTGAAAGGATGCACGTTCAATTCCCAGTCAGGGCGCGTGCCTGGGTTGCAGGTTCAGTTCCCAGTCAGGTGCATACGAGGGGCAACCAGTCTATGTTTCTTTCTCATACTGGTGTTTCTCTTCCTCTCAATCTGTCTCCCTACCCCCTCACCCCACTAAAATCAATAAGCGTGACCTTGGGTGAAGATAGGAAAAAAAGGCTCTGGAGTGGGAATGAGGTCAGCCTTTGAGGATGGAGAAGGTGGCAGGTGTGGCCTGGGATGCTGGCGCAGCAAGCAGGTGCGGCCCTCACAGGCGATCAGTTTGGCCAGAAGGCGCCCATCTCGGAAGTCCAAAGAAGCTCTTGTAAACCCTGTAAGTGCGCCCAGCCCAGGGCATTCTCGGCTCTTAGGAGAGCCGTCGTTTCCAAGACACAGCCTGTCACTCTCTTCCTGTTGGTGTCACGTGGTGGGGGGAGTAAACAGGGATGTACGGTGGGAGCCAGTCTCAGTGAACCTGAAACGGGTGGTTGTTTCAGGGACCACAGCGCTCGATAGATAGCAAGCCCCAGGGTCCATAAAATGACTCCAAATGGAACTGGTTTTAAAACCGACGGCCCGGCTTGCTGTGCTCTGGCTCACGCACACGTCGTGCGAGCCAACAAGCGGGCGGTCAGCATGATAAGGGGAATGAGACAAAAAAACAAAAATCTCCTTAATTCCAGAAAGTGACACCTGCCCTGTTGGGTCCTGGAAGTTCTCTAGGAGGCCGTCCCCTGAACTACATGGCACTGCCCCTCGGCTGTCCTCAGGCTCTCTGATGTCCGTGCCCCTGAAGTTTGGGAAGGCAAAGGGACCACATGAACAAGGTGGCTTCAGGCCTGTGTCCTGCTTCAGAGTCCGTGTCCCCCTGCCTCTGAGCTGAGACAGGACGTTCAGGGACAGCCCTTGCAGCCAGCTTGTCCCCCTCGCTCCTTCTCTGCCTGTTCTGTGAAGCACCTCTCCCTTCATTTCAGAAGAAATGAACTTCGAACTTACAAGGAAGAGCGTGTTTTAGCGTTGTGTAAACACTGTGGTTAGAAGGATCACCTTCTAATCTTTTACTACCTGTAGGGACAGGTGGATGCAGAGAGGCTGCTGGCAGGGAAGGCTGTTTTTTCCAAGGCTCTGTTATGCAATAAAGCAGAATACCTTTGAAGCCGCAGGGGGTCAGAGCAGCTTGTCCACAAGGCATATTATGCAGAAATCTCCCCTTTTAAGATCTTATTTGCTTGAGTGTGAAAAGGAATGTCTGTGCCCATGTTGAGCTGGAGCTCTGGGGTGCATTGTCATCACCCGTCCGTACTTAGAGCAATTTTTTTTTAAAGACTGCTTTCAGAGTTTCCGGAGACGCCAGTCCAGAGTCAGTCCCTTCAGCAGCTGTTTTGAAGAGAGCGTTAGATCCTAACCTGCAACCTTGCACTCCTGTGGGGGGTGGGGGGTGCGGGGAACACATGAGAATATTCTTGGTCCAGTTGCGAAGTGGAGGTGGACAGTGATGTAGCAGGTGCTGGGGGCCAGGCTCTGCTGAGCTTGCGTCTGGGACAGTGACCAGACGGATGGAAGGAGAAGTGAGAGATATTTTTAGCATGTCAGGGCTGCTTTAAAACACTGGTTTTCTCTTCCCCCCACCCCCCCACCCCGCCCCATCATCCCAGCGGGAGACCCAGCTGTGCTAACAGCTTGTCCTCCATTTCCACGTGAAAACATTTTGCGTCTGTGTTACGCTTTGGGGATTTCGTGGGGACCGGCGAGTTGCTGGTGTGGAGCAGCGTGGAAACCCACTCTGAAATTCAGCCAGAAAGTGCAACATTGCTGCCAGGGCCTCGGGGAGGGCCCTTGTGTCCCACTGTGGCCCAGGGACTAGCCCTTTCCTTCAGAAGGCCCGTCGCCCTGGAAACCAGGGCTTCGGGACATAATTCACTCTCTTTTCCGATATTACACGATTCAGGCGTGCGTTGAAGTTCTGTTGTTGAGGACAACATGACCTCTACAGTTAGTCCACGATTTTTTGTTTGCTGATTTAAACCACTACCAGTGTTAAGTCAGTTAAAAACTTGGCGGAGGCTATAAACTGAGTACCATTTGAGAGAGGTGGGAAAAGGAAGGGAACCTTCCAGGCCCGTTGGGGCCGTCTCCAGCATCACCTCTGCAGGCTGAGGGGCGAGTGCGAAGTCACCTTCTGCACAAGGGTTTGGCCGCCCTCTGGTGAACTTCTGCTTGGCTGGCCATTGTTTTGGTTGGGGGCCCGTGTGTGTCTGCTGGCCATCCAAGCTCATGGTGCCGGTGAGAAGATAGAGGAAGCCAGGTGGTCTGTGGACCAAGTGCTGGGGTGGGGCGGGCAGACAGATGTCCTCCCCCCCACGTCCATCCATCCAGCCCGTGATCGATGGCCGTGTGATTGGGGCAAGTGATTGGGCCGCTCCTCCTCCCTGATGAGACGAGGCTCGGTGTGTGGCACATGGGCTCCGAGGTCAGGCCGCTTGGGTCTAAGTCCCAACTCGGCCACTCACTAGCTCTGTGACTTGGGGCACATTGAAGTTACTTAATGTCTTCATGCCTCGGTTTCCTCATCCTTAAAATGGGAATGGTAACGGTCCCTACCTCACAGGGCCGCTCCGAGGCCTGAATGGGTTAACCTGTGTGAGGAGCCCGCGAGGTGATTGGCCTTCCCTGGGATGAATCACAGAGCTGCGTTCCAGGTGACAGTCGGCTACTTTTCTCCTACCTCCTCGGGCGGCCTGGCCTCTGAGTGGCAAATAGGGAACGGTAACGTGCTGCCAGAGAGGCGGTGGTCAGAGCGCTGGAGGGACCGGGGAAGCCCGAGGGCTCAGGGAGGCCCCTCCTGACGCCTGCTCAGCAGTCCCGGCCTCACCAGAAAGGGCGTCTCCCCAGGAGAACCCACGCAGTGGACATGCGCTTCAGGTAGGCAGTACTGCAGACCCGGACTCGGTGCCCCACAGGCTTGCCGAGGCCCCAGGCAGCATCCGCCAATTCCCTGCACTCCCAGGGTCATTGTCAGACCCGGGGGCCGAGCTCTCGACTAGCTGGTCCTCCTTGATGAAAACGCATGGGAACTTTCACCCTCCACCTGCATCGGTTCCCATTCTCAGCCCAGTTGTCTGAGGGCTCGGCTGGCTACCCCTGAAACAGCCCTGGGAGTGGTCAGAACACTGACTTGCATGCTGCTGCCCCGCATCGGCTGGTGTTTCACGGCTTCGGTGGGAGAAAGAGAGCTTGTGTCTCCGTTCAGAATGTACTGGTGGCCCTGCCCTACATGGTGGAGAACCCGTTCTCAGGTCCCTGTGGCTCCATGCACTCTTCGCAAAGGACCACATCTTTAAAGGCTGACTGTGGGTGGGAGACGGCCTTCTGCTGCCCTGCTGCAGGCGTGGGGACTGGTAAGGGGCACCTGGGGGGCAGCCGGTGAGCAGTCTGGGGGCAGAAAGCCGAGGTGAGGGCAGATTGGGTTGTGCTGATGGTCTTGTGCGTCCTGAACCTGAGATGTTGTCTGGGGGTTAAAAGAGGGAGCACCCCGAGCAGATAACATGTCTCCCGTCCACTTCGCAGTGAACCGAGCTGTGCGAATGGTAACTGCTCTTCATCACTCAGAATAGTCTGAGAAGCCTAGAAGGAGCCAGCCACTTCTGCACTTCTGGTGGTCAAAACCGCCAGCGCTGCCAGTTTTGGCAAACCAACAGGAAAATTCCAAACTGCCCCCCCCACCCCACCCCCCCACCCCCGGGGGAGCTGGCCGCTGGACTAGTTGTGTAAGGCTGCCACCTTCTGGCCAGGGCTGGGCAGTGCTGGGTCCTCTCTGAGTGAAATACGTTATTTTTTGAAGTCTGTTACAAAGACTTTTCATCGATCCCTCTCTCACTACACACATAATTCCATCCCCTGGGCTAAACCATTTTGTCTTGGCATCCGTCTAATCTGTGCTTTGACCTCTTCTGACTCCAGAGTCACTGCCCTCCAGTACGCTTTTCCAGTCGGCCTTCCGACGGGCCTTTCTGAAATGGGAGTCTGGTCATCTTTTCCTAGCATACAGCCCTTTATGGGCTCTTCCTTTCCCAGGTTCCAGCACCTCTCTCAGAAGATCCCAAAGCTAGCTCCTCCGCCCTTTGCAGGTGCTCATCTCTCCTCATCTGTCTCCTGCCCACAGCTGCTCGTACTGATTCACCTGAGGTGTCACTTCAGGAGACTCTCTGCGTTATGTTAGACAATGTACTATAATAATACAGTAAGGGGGAGGAATATGAGGAAATGTAACATACCACATTATAACTGGGTGCTTTTCTTCCTGTCCCAGAAGACAGAAGCTACTTGAGAGTAGGGACTTCTGTCTGTGTCCCAGTGTCTGGCATGTCTCTGTTGCTCTCTAGTTAGCAGAAGGAAGTAAGGGAGGGAGAATAAAAGCAGGCAAGACCCGACTCACCAGGGGCTCCTCCTAGGTACGTTGGAGCTCAGGGAAGAGCTAAGTTAAGGTCCGGGGGTCCCAGAGCAAAGGTGCAGATGGTAGGAAATTCCATCACTCAGTAAGCAACACTTAATGTTTTTTAAAAGCATTTTCTTCTTCGTCTTCTATTTTAAAGATTTTATTTATTTTTTTATTTTTAGACAGAGAGGAAGGAAGGGAGAAAGAGAGGGAAAGAAACATCAATGTGTGGTTGCCTCTCACATGCTCCCTACTGGGGACCTGGCCTGAAAGTCAGGCATGTGCCCTGACTGGGAATCGAACCAGCAAACTTTTGGTTCTCAGGCCGGTGCTCAACCCACTGAGCTACACCAGCCAGGGCAGTAAGTGACACTTATTAACCTGTTCTTTGTACTTTTATCTCCATTCAGCTCATCTTACTGGTAAAGTAATCTTTATAAAATGTGCTTCAATTATTACTTCCTTACTCAAAACTTTTTTAAAAAAACATATTTTTTTTTCATCCTCACCCGAGGCCATGTTTTCATTGCTTTAGTGGGGGGAGGGGAGAAGAAAAACTTTGATGTGAGAGAGAAACATCGGTCGGTTGCCTTTTTATATGCACCCTGACCGGGAATCAAACCCACAACCTAGGCATGTGCCCTGACTAGAAATCGAACTTGCAACCTTTCAGTCTAAGGAAGATGTTCCAACCAACAGAGCCACACCAGCCAGGGCTCAAAACTCCCTTATGGAAGGGTTCCAAATTCAGTAGCCTGGCAGTCCAGGATTTCCACAGCCTGACCCAATGCATCGAGATTGCACACACTTCTTCTCTGGGCCCCCAGCACCGTTCCTATTCACGGGCTCAGGAGCTACTGTGCTGATGAATTGAGTCACTCACTTAACAGGCCGTGTGGCCAGAGCACCGCCCTAAAATGTTATGTAGGACACGTGTTGTATTTGCGAGCCCGAGGCGTCGCACTGGTCGCTGTGAAAGCACCAAAGAAGGTGCTGTTCTGTGCCTACAGGGAGCGGATCGTCTTGCTGGGGCGAGACCCAAGGAGGGTGACGGGATGGCAGAAAGGGACGTGTCACAATGGCTCGAGGACGAGGGGTCATTGGAGAAGATCTGCCCTCTACACCTCCCCCTCCCAGGCGGTCCTGCCGCCGGTCTCTCGCACACCGGAGTGACTGCTGTTCCACTTCTTCCATCCCAGGGACTCAGCCCTTCGTGACCAGGGCCTGGCCCAGCTCCCCAGCTGCATGGCCCCACCCGTGGGCCCCAGGCTGCAGAGACAGTGAAGAGAGTGCACCATGTTGTGTAATTAGCACCCAGCGTCCCCGAAACACTCCTCTCCGCCCCCCCTTCTGTGTCTGACCTGCTCTTCCTTTGAAACCCTTCTCTTCCCTGAAAATTCAGCCCAGGCTGCCCTGGAGAAGCATCTGCCGCCATGCCCTGGTCAGACCTGCAGCCTCTCGGAGCCTGGTTCTCTCTTCCAAGGGGTGTAACCTCCCCCCAGGGTCCATGTCTTTTTTCCTTTACACTCCCAGCACCTGACCCAGCGTGCATCCCTTAAATGTTGTTGGTTGAAAGGACCTGACATGCCTACTGCACGAGCTGACTGTACATTACTTGTGCACAAGCACTGTGAGGACAGAACAGGTGACACACCAAGGCACCGGGAGGTCCCCAGAGAGAGCAGGGAATCGAGAGCAGGATGTGAAAGGCTCAGTGCTTTTAAACTGGGCACAGGGGAAAAGAGTCCCCCGTGGAGGAGCGCAGCGCCTGCGCGCCTGTGCCCGGGCAGCAACTGAGCTGCTCTCTCTGACAGACCAGAGGGAGGGGCCTGGCCAGCTGGGTGGGGAGAGTGCCCTGGAGGGCTGGACGGGGTGGTGGAAAGGCCTTGTGTGCACTCAGGCATCTTGTGCCCTGTGGATGCTGTGTCTGTCTTTTGGAAACCACGATGGCCTGATCAGAGAGGCGTTGAAAGCGGGAGCTGCTGTCTGGCCCTGCGTCATTTTAAACACAGCCTTGAGGTGCGTGTGGTGACCCAGACCTCCAGGACCCCGCGCCTGGGGAGCACCTCTGCTGCACGGAATGCCTCGCCTGCAAGGCTGCGTCTCACATAAACAAGGCTTTTCCTTCTGGCACTGCCCTTGACCTGGCTCTGAGCTGTTGATCCTTTGGGTCCATTCAGTTCTGTTCTGTCCCTCTACCCTCGTGACTGGTAGTGACCCGGAAGGTGGCAGCACCCACACAGCAGGTGGCCTCCAGAGCTGAGTCACCGCCCTGGGAACGGTGCCCTGGGAGGCCAGCTGAGGCAACTGGGGAACTTGCCACCTTGCCCGGCTCTGGAAGGGCTCTCGGGGCCGCAGTGAGAGCAGAGGGAAGGGGGACTCTTTCTGCGTCTTAGAGTGCCACCGAGCTGATAAAAAAAGTGAAAAAAGCCACTTGAAGAACTGAAAAGGAGAGTCTCCCCAGGGTAGTCTCTAGCTGGTGTCTCTGGCAAGCACAGAATTTTTTTTTTTCTCCTCACAATTACAGTTATGGTCCATGGCTGTTTTATTTAAACACTCCAAAAGTATCCATTTAGGGATATCTTTAAAAATAGAATGAAGAGGATTTTAAAATGTTCTAGGGTTCTCTGACCTGTGAATTAAGAGCTTGAGCAATAACATGATGTGGAGAGAGATCTAAGCCGTTGATGTTCTAGGAAATGAGCAGAGGGGTTTTTTTTTAGGTTTTTTATTATTCATAGTTACGCTGATGGATGTTGTGTTTTAAAATAATGATGTTTTTATTTTATTTCCACAGAAGATAGAAGTGTAGTGTTGCCTTTGAAAGGAGGGTTTAAAAAAATATGCCTGGCTTGTTTACTACACCAATGAATAGAGATGACCTCAGTCTAAAAACAAGCTAACCATAATATCTCTCCTTGCCCAGCAAAATAAGCCTTTATCAAGCAGCAGCGCAAAAAAAAAAAAAAAAAAAAAAAAAAAAAAAGCTAGTCTGGCCAGCACGTCATCATTTCAGCTGGTCAGGATTTTCCAAAAAAACAAAACGAAATGCGCTCTCTGCATTTTCACGACTGAACAGTAACTCTTAGGTAATACCACCAGCTTATTACTCAGTTCTCGGAAGACCGTAGAAAAGTCTGGTGACGATTACTCAGTTGTCTGAACGCAGAGGGTAGACGGGGTCAGTTAACTGTGCTGTTACCACTGTGAGCATTCGGAATGGAGATAATAGGCTCACAGCTCTTGCTCTTTGAGCGTGGAGTTTTTTAACTTGAAAAAAGTTCTTTTTGACTTACACGTTCTGTGCCCAGTTAGTTCTATATAGCTGAAGTACTGGACAAAAGCCCAGTCGTTTTCTCTAGATGGGCCCTGCGCTCTGGGTGAAGGTGCGTGCTCCGCGACCCCCCTGCGCCCACAGGGGTTCGTGTTCAGTCCGTGGAGTTCTGCGTCGTCAGCTGTGCCGTGAACTGTGACTCGGAAATCAGGTCTCCTCCTTAGGTTTCCTGTTTACTTTTTGTAAGCCCTGTATGTGTAAAAAATTAGCCACGCAATAGGGAGGGTCAAAACTTTTCCTAGGTTTTCTAAGGCGTAAGAACGGAGGCAGATTCTGCTAGAAACCAAAACCATATCCTGAGTCCTGCGTCCTTTATGATGTCAGATCAATATACAAAGACTGAATTGGAACATATTTGCAAGTCTGAGGTCAGTTGATTCTAGAACCCATGCCAGTCAAAAAGACTCAGTGGAATTTGGGGTGCAGTTTGGGGAGAGAGGATTTTAACAAGAGGGAAGCTTCATTCTTTACTGTTTGACTTGTGAGGGGTAGGAGAACCAACCTGTGTTTGGATAGAAGTTGCGAGAATGTCAGTCCTGGTGACCCTACAGAAAGATCAGCGCGTGATCAGCAACCCAGTAAAGGTGCCCAGCCTTTGACAAGGCGGTTGGTAGTGCCAGCATGGTGGCATTGGACACTGAAGCCGTTGCAGGGTGCCTGGGCAGCAGGCGGGTGCTGGGGAGTTAACAAGGCGGAGACGTCCAGCGAGTCCCCGCCTGGGCACGGGTTTGTTTGCCCTGCCCTTGTGAAGTCAGAGCCAACTTTCTGCGTGGTTTTGAACAACTCAGAACGTTTCTCTCTCGGCAGGCCGCTTCCCACACCAGGGCTCCCGTGACTAAACCCCTCAGGTGAGGTCCAGGGCGGAAACCCATCCGGCACCCCGTGCCACCGTTCAGACCCGTCTTATTTTAGAGCAGCGGGAGCGCCGAGGGACACGGCCTGCTTGTTCCAGAGACGGAGAGACGGCAGAGGCTCCCTGGGCCGCCGGGCCCATGGCGACGGAAGGCGAGGCCGGTCCGAGCCAGGCCTCCTGGGGCCACGTAGCCCCTGGTCCAGCCTGGGAGGAGGCACCAAGGGGCCCTTGGCCTCCCTGCCGGGAGAGGCCGCTGACCTTTGGGGAATGTTTAGAAAATGACTGAGGTCAGAAAGGAAGACGCTGTTGTTACAGGACGGAGCGCGTCAGTCACTTGCAGTGGGCAGGCTCGTCAGGGCTGCGACTCTGTTCCCTCCCAGCAGAAGTAAGCGGAACGGCGTTTCTGTCCACACGCCAGAAGAAGACTTGCTACACCTCTCGCTCGCTCTTTCTCTTCCCTTTTTCTTTCTCTCTTTGGAGAGTTAACCTATGCCACACTAGTCCTTAATAAAACAAACTTTGAATCCTTTCCACAGGAGAAGGAATTGAGCAACGTGCTGAGAACAGGCTGTGCCCTTCTGGGCACTGAGTAAACGTGAGCTTTGGAGATGCTCTAGGAGCTTGGGAGCGCCCCTTGGTAACAGATACTGAGGGAAGACCCCGGTGGAGGAGCGGGGCGGAGCCTTGGGGACAGCAGGTGACTCCCCCTCTCCCTGCCTGGCTGAGGCCTGGAGGAGGGCTGGAGACTATGGGAAAGGACTCACCTCTGTGGAGGCCCAGCCATGAACCACTGGCCCCATCTGGCCACCTGACACAGTCATGGTGGTTCTCCAGGCCCCAGGCCGCCTCGGCCGTCCCCTGGAGCCCAAGGAAAGGCCACGTGGGCCACTGTGCCCCGCCCCCCAGACCTTCCCCAGCTTCTAGGAAAACAATGCCACCTTTATTGGTCTGAGAACAACAACCCACACCTCGTGACGAAATCATTCACCTGAGGCGGAAAAGTCAGTCCAAGAACGAGGATTTGCACCGACTCCTGCCCAGGGAGCAGGTCCCGCGCTCTCCCTCCCAGGTGGCCTGGAGGCAGCTGTCTCGTTGCATTGGTGTTGGTGGCCCAATTTCCACAAGAGTGTTTCCCCGCAAGAATGTAGATGAAATAATGTTACAAGTATCAAGGTCAGCATCTCCAGCCTGATCTTTTCATAGGAGGAGAACGTCTGGTATCCCTTGGTTGCAGCCCGCATGGAGGAGAAATCGCCTCGTGTTTAGTGCTGCCGCGGTTTGGGAGATGAATAACTGTGTGTTCCCCCATCGCCCCCATGGCGTGCGCCTCAGAAGGCAGACTGTTTATTTTAAAGTGAGCTAAGAGAGGGTTGTCCGGCGGTGTCCAGGTCTGTCTGCCCGCGCGGTGGCCACGTCCACGTGCATCACAGAAGCGTGTGCCTCACCTGGGGCTGAGATAGAGCAGAGCTGGGAGTGGGGGGGGCGTGTTTTCTCTTCAGCCCGTCTTAGCTTCTGTGACGGTCCCGCTTCGTTACATTTGGGCGTACTTAAAATTGTATAATCCAGCAAATGTGTCAAACTTACACCATGGGTAAAATGTCCCTAAAAGAAAATTATGCAGAAAGCTGGAAAGCAGAGTAGAAAGCATGCACTGTTTTCCCCTTCAGGTGTTTCTGTTCGCGTCGGAGTAGGACAGCCCTATCCCAGCCATGGCCGTTTCTTTCTCGGACGAGTGCTGTGGGAACAGCCCTCCCGTGTGGGGCGAGGGGACGCGGGGGACAGTGGGACAGCTGCCCCGCCCCCACTGCTCCCTTAGTCATGCGAGGTTTTCTGCATGCTTGCGGTCTTGGGGACGTGTCCCCGTGTTAGCTCTGCGTGTGACGGTCATGCCTGTTTGTCACCACCAGTGTGAGTGCAGCTCAGCATCCTGGGGACACAGCCGTCCCCCACAGCTTCTAAAGGTGCTGGGTCTGGGGCAGGACTCTTTTGAGTGGAAGGGCATTTGGCAGGTTTTCATTTAATCTGTTCTCCCCATCTCCAGCCAGAACTGCATTCCAGCCAAAGGGGTACTTGTACACCCCACTCACAAAGGCGTCCTGGAAACCCAGAAGGAGCTGCCCACCCCCATTCCCTCCTGCCCATCCCACCACGATGTGGAGAATAGGAGGCCCTCGGGAAGGCTCATCCTGACCCCCGGGCCTGCTGCCGCCCCGGTGGGCACCCATCGCCTCTATAGAGTATCCCCTCCTAGACTCTCCCGTTGTCTGTGCCCCTTGCTGGCCTGTGCACGCCGTGAGGGCTGGTGCCCTGCCTTGTTCATCTTTGTGTCTCCACTGCATGGCTTCCCACTTGCTGTCTCAGCAGACAGGTTTCTTCTCTTCAAAGTTCCATGTTTCTCCTCATCTCCTGCCACCCCTGATCTCACTTTTCACTTCATGTGTGTGTGTGGGGGGGGTATAAATATATGAGCGTGCTCTCTCTCCCTCCCTCTCTCTCTCTGACATATGCACACCTCTCCCACAGTCCTGCTAGTCAAACCCTTGTCATCTGATTTCCCAAAGGCCCCACTTGCCAAATTCAGCGGCTTTTCCCCATTGTTAATTGAGCCACACCTCCCTGCTGCGTTGAACAGGGTTACTGTCCCCTCCCCGAGACCCTCACCCTTTCCTACCTGCGCAGGCCCCTTCCTCTGCAAAGCTGCCCCCAGCCCACTG
This sequence comes from Micronycteris hirsuta, assembly GCA_004026765.1. Classification (NCBI taxonomy): domain Eukaryota; kingdom Metazoa; phylum Chordata; class Mammalia; order Chiroptera; family Phyllostomidae; genus Micronycteris; species Micronycteris hirsuta. The sequence goes on from PVJI01000563.1 coordinate 78,871, forward strand.
GTCAGCCTGCCCCAAGCTCCTCTGATCCTAAGTGACCCAGTCCTCTCGGTCAGAATGCACGCTTGAACACTCTCTTTGTTCCTGTCTGTCAGTCTTCACTCTACAGTTAGACTGTGAGGTCACACTCAAGTGTGTCCACACCATCGACAGGTGCGCTGCTTTCCTAGCAGCTTCTAGCACAGTGCTGGGCTCCTGGGAGGCAGGCGGTGAGTGTGTATGGGGTCATTCCGATGGTCTGTCAGCGTCAGTAGCGTTGAGAGGCCCATTGTGGCTCTGCAGCATGACTGTGACTGTCCCCTCCCTGGACGGGGCTCACAGGGACGGGCTTTCCCCTCGGAGCCCTTGCCCCGCTCTGTTGTCGAGTTTGTGTGTTCGTTTGCGCGGACTCAGCGGCCTTATTGGTTCTTGTGCCCTTGGAGGCACCTGCAGCTCCTGCTACGTTGTGAGCCCCGAGTCAGTGGTCTGGGAAGAGAGGGGGGTGGATGGAATAGCCTCGTCCCAGGTTCAGACCCTGCCCGTCACTCTGCAGACTCCTGACTGCTCCTGGTGACACCTGTGGCTTCCGTGCTGCCCTTCCCCTCCGGAGACGCCCGTGACCCACAGCCTCCCGCACCGATGCCCGGCATCACGCCAGTCCTTCGCACCCGTCGTAGTGCATTGGGTGCACACGTCCTCAGAAAGTCTGTCTCAAGTTCCGGATGTGCCCTCCCCTCACGGGGGAAAGTGGGAGTGGGGGAGGCGGTCAGCATCCATGGAAGTCATGTATGCACCATGTGTCTCGTGTGAGTGAGCTGTAGTTTCACTCTGAGAATGAATAGTAATATTCCCGCATTATCAATGAAGAAACTAAAGCCCCAGAAGGGTTCAACAGCCGTCCCAGGCTGCGTAACACGTGACAGGGAAAATCTGAATCCAGGGCTTCCTGACCCTAAAGTTCATGCTGCTTATCTCTCTGTCCCCAGGTTAAACGTGCCGCTGCATGGGAGGCCACTAACAGCACCCGACGTTGCAAAGGCAGCACACACGTAATTACGTGAGCTCGGATAGGCTGGTGCTGGTGAAGAAAAGCAGAGCTGAGGAAAGCGTGCATCGGTGAGTCAATTCCTAGCAGGGGTTGACAGGGGTCGGCCCCAGAGACCCGCGAGGTACTCGAGGATGGCTGTTGAAGGCCTCCTTTGTGTGTGTTTGGGGGGGGGGGGGCTCTGTGACAAGGGTCTGTCCTGTTGAGACGCAACCCCTGACTCCTCCAGAAGCAGCAGGACCCCCTTAGCGAGGTGTGCGCACTGACTGTCGCTGTCCACTCTGGTCTTAGCGTTGGTACAAACCTCAGTCCTGCAGGTGGCCCAGGATGGCCAAGAGGGCTGCAGGAGTCATGGTGTCCGTTGCTCCCCAGGGAGGCAGGGATGGCAGTGCGGTCGTGTGAAGCTGCTACAAATGCATTTGTCAAACTCGTGCTCACAGGCGAGAGACCTTGTCACCGACTCACCGTTTTCTGGGCCGGCTCTTCCCACCTGTAAGTCATGCCCAGGCATCTGCGTCGTCGGAGGCTGCGGGCGCAGGGCTCTCGGAGCTCTCCGGCGTCCAGCACAGGAGTGGCAGCCTGGAGGGAAGAAGCGGGCTGCAGAATGCGGTTTTATCATTAGAAGAAAGTTGATGGAAGGAGGACTTACCAGCAGCCTAAGTGGCCTGCTCCAGATGCTTTTCAAATGCTGGAAAGCTCTCAGGAACAGCAGCATGGTGTTCCCGCCGTCTGACACACGTCTCTGTGCCCTCTCTGACGGGGGACCCTCTCCTCGTTTGCGTGATCAGACAGTTTTCGAAGTGTGCTATTACTTTATGGTGGCATTTAGATACTCCAGCATCGTGTGACACTTAATAGCTCCATGTTGGTTTGAATTCCGTGTTCACTGTGGTAGCTCTCCCTCCCCATTTGTACTTCTCTGCTAGAATTTTTTAGATTTTTTTTTCTGTTGTAAGACACCATTGGACATAACGATGGCTTTTCTCTGTCTTACTGGCCAAGATCCTCTTGCATTTCAATTCCAGCTCTCCAGAACCTTCCCAGCGCGTTTTGTCCCTTCCCTGATGCGACGCGGAAGTGCGTGAGCGCAGCCACCGAGGGGCACGTTCGGCAGCACTGGGCTCGGCGATCGCACCTGTGAAGCACGGTTTGTTCCACCTCCCGCGTCTGCGGCCTCCCTCCCCACCTGCTGATAAGCGTGGCCTGGCCTGTGGCCGCGGCCGTGTTGAAGTTCCCCCGTGATGTTGTAATCATTAACTCAGAAATTGCGATAGATGGGCACTTGCCAACGCAGACTTTTCCGCCTCACGGTGTCGAGTCACTCAGCCGCCTCTTCCTGGTGAAATGAGAGCTTTGAGATGGAAGCCCCTTGGAAGGGACCCTCCCTGGTGCCGTATGAAGGAACTGGCAGGCACTGGGGCGAGTGACATGTGCGGAAGACCGAAGCACTACCTCGAACCACCAGTTTTCAGAAACAAAGACCTCAACACAGGGCTTCCTATCCCGTGCTGTGGTGAAAGGGGCGTCCCAGCCTTAAGTTAGACCACGCAGGGGACGCTGCCCTGCACTGTCAGTTCTCAGTTGCCTTCCCCTGATTTCCCAAGGAGTAACAAACAGAAGGCTGTGCTTATGGGCTAGTGCTGCCCTCTGCTGGCCTTCTGGAGTTTGTGCTGCTGCAGCAGGATGTTGCAAAATCAACTTTGAAAGTAGGAACTTCCTCCTATCCCCCAAGCAGGTTGCTTTCAGGCCTGTCTTCTGCGATTGGAGCTATAGGTATATGCCGTATTTTATTTTCTAAGATGTATTGCTGATCAAACCTTGATGATCCGAGAAGTGCACAGCCAGCAGGCGTTTTCCTTAGCAGTGGCCACACTGGCGCGGAGCATGGGGAGCTGTGTGCCGCTTACCGTGCAGGAACTTTCCCAACCTGTGTGTGTCTTAAGCAGGAAAGAGAAGGTTCGTCTTGTTGTTCTTTAAAAAAAATTCATCTTTAGGACATTGGCACAGTAACTGGAGAAAACAACCGGCTTTGACTTCCTCTGTTGCCCTGGCAGATTTCCTGAGGGCTCACACTGCCATTTACTTTGCAGGTGCTGGTCTTCTGACAGATGCCTCCTGAGGATTGCTGGGCCCGGAAGACGCCTGTCAGCAGCTGCCTTCTCACCCCTAGGTAAGCAGACGCTTGTGCTCCAAATCATCCTCCAGGGGCCTTTGTTTTATTTTGTTCCCGGATGGTTCCCTGGTACATTTTTTCAAATGGTCATCAGTGTTTGATCTATTCCTTTTCTCTCAAACACTCAACCCCCAACTTAATGCAGAAGACACCTGAAACTCGAACTCCTGCTTAACCACAGGTGGATCCACATCCAGGCCTCAGAATTCAGAGAGTTCTGAGAAGCAGCAGAAAATACTAAAGGTGCTCATTTCGGTTCACTCACTTGGAGGTGCCCTTTGCAGACAGAAGGGCATCTTTCCCAACCGCGGGACTTGTCACAGCCCCTGCATGAGCCACCCTGGACTGTGTCGGTGTCAGGCAAACTGTGAGACGGGAGGTCGGAGCCCTTCTGTGTCCAAGCTGTGCTGGACCTCTGCGCCCCCTCTGCTTCCGTGTGTGAGGGAGAGATGACCCAGGACTGTCGTCACCATGGCCATCGTCACTGAACGTTTACGTCGTGCTACATCTGGTCCACCTTATTTATCTTACTTAGTTTTCACAACAGCCCTGTGTGGTGGGGACTCTCCCGGCCCAGATTTCACAGCCAAGGACACTGAGACCTAGAAAGTTCGAGGCATGAACCCAGGGTTGCACAGGGAGCCTGCTGCAGAGCTGGTCAGGCTCCAGAGGTCTGCATTGGGCCGTCTCTTCCTTCGGCCTCACAGGAATGGGGGCAGGAGGGCAGACTGCTGGGCTCCGCCCTCCTGTGGGAGGCAGTATTTCAACATCGCCACCCTCGCACGCCCGAGCTTCGTGACTGTCACTGTGCTCTCTGCACTTGAGCCTCCTGAAGATCAGTGGGAAAACGGGGCTTTGGAGAAGATGTGACTTGCTTAAGGTCACACCACTAGTCAGAGGCCCGGCTAAGCGTCCTGTCAGTGCAGGCAAAGTCCCGCTGGCTCCCAGCTGTGCTGGTCCTCTCGGTGGGTTGTCTGGCGCTGCTTCTGCTGCTCGGGACCAAAGCCGGTGTGCTGGTCTGCTCACGTGCCTAGTGGTGAAACCCTGAAACTCGGAGCTGTTTGTGCTCAGAGTTCCACGTGGCCATGTGAAGGTCAGTTGCTGCGGTGCCTTCAAAGCTCCGAGCAGACAACCACGATGGCCAAAGCCTGCGCGTGGAGTCAAGAAAGTCAGGGTTTGGATCTTGGCTGTGCCACTTGTCAATTGCGTGACTGACAGCAAGTCACGTACCTTCTGGGACTCTCTGATCTCCCACCTGCAAAACGGAGGGAGTACCACCAGCTGCGCTAGGCGGTGGTGAGTTGACTCCGGCTGTCGGACCAGCACCGGGCCCGTAATCCTCACATCTCAGTCTGACCTGAATGCTCCCATGAGGACTGCTGTGTCCTGATGTCCGTAACATTTGAAGCCACATCCCTGAAGAGGGGCCAGAGTCAGGTGCTGTCCCCTTTTGCAGCCCTCACGCCCCGGGGCAGGCTCTCTGGTTTGCTCATGCAGGAGCAGGCTGGCATCTCGCTCCTGTGGAAACGGTGTTCTTTCACGTTCTGCTGTGGCCACGCGGGCGCTGTGGCGCGGCTGATCGATTCCCATTTCAGGCCCCCGCTTTCCTGTCAGATTTGGAAGGAAAAGTACAAAGAAGGGCAGCTTGCTCAAAAACAGCATGAAATACGGCAGTGCAGACTGGACTGGCTTTCGAAATCAGGCATCCTTGTGGACTGTGACACTAAGGAAAGATTTGGCCTTGGCATTCAGGTGGCTTTTCTTCCCGTGGGAGATGGGGAGTTGAACAATTACAAGTGTGTGCTCTGCTGTAAGAAAGAGCTGTTATAAAACAGCATTCCTCTAAGACGATGCCGTCCTCCAAATTGTCGATGGTTAAAACGCACACCCTGGGTTACAGAAATTCAGCCCCGCCGTGTCCTGGCCTAAGAACACAGAACGGCCAGGGTGGTTGGTGGTGGTCAGAGGACATGGAAGAAAGGGGATATGCTGACGGTTTCCTGCAGCCGGAAAGACTCACTGGTCAGCAGACGCCACTTGCGGTCATCTCGTGTTCCTGTGCGTGTTCTGGAAGGAGAATGCCTGAGCCCCCATTAATTTATCGGCTGACTTTTTCATTTCTTCTGGGTTAACTTGGTGGCCAGTCTCCTCTCACAGGTCTAGTTTTAGGAAACTGGCCACTTGCTTTGGAAGATGTGAAATGGGCCTGGACTCAGGCACTCGGTTTCGGCATGTTTCCTTTACACCACGCCACAGTTACTCACCAGCCCAGAGCACCTCGGTGCCCTGTACCCCCCACGAAGCCACAGGGGAGTATCCTCAGTGGTCCCTCTGCTGAATGCCCCTTGTCGAACGGGGCTCACCTGAAGAGACATGGGTGCAAAAGAGTGCACCCACCCTTGTTCTTCTGTTGCAGTGCTCAGGGGCGTGCTTACCGGGCAATGCAGGCAGCTCACCACGTCTGTCTGTGTCTGCTCAGGGAGCAGAGCAGTATGGCGGGGGCTTAGTGGGTACGTGTGTGCATGTGCATGTATGTACACGCATGGCTGCACCATGTGTTTGGTGTATGAGATGTGTAGGATCTTACCAGACACAAGTAAAAGACAGAAATCCATTTTTCAGTAAGTTTTTTTCTCATCACTGAAGTGTCTGTCATGGGAAAAAAACTCGTAAGTGGCAAAAGCTATGACTTAGCCATGTGTTAAAAAATAAGCAGACCTCTGGGTTCTGGATTTAAAATGTTTTATCCGGTGAAGATAACCCGGCTCCATCTTGCAGACTTAGTCACTGATGTTATGGTGTAATAGCATGCAGGGAAGGATGCGGCAGCCCCGAAATTAGTCACAGAGTCAGTGAGAGTTATTTGAGAGGTCAGTGATTCCTGTGGCTCAGCGCTTTCTCAAACTTAAATGCTTACGTTTACTGTGAAACAGTATGCCGCCTGTCGCTTCACCCAGTGTGTGCGTTTCCGTGCGGCTGGTGAGCTTCCGCGTCTTTGGAGACGGGACGGCTGCATGTCCCTGCAGCCACGGAGTCCCGTCCCCTCGCTGGCAGAGATGTGCGTGTGCCATGGGTGCGCTCCCACGGTGAGGGACGAGTTTGTGCCGGGGCCCCCATCCGAAGGGACGACTGGCCAGGGCTCTAGGGCGTGAGAACACTGATCAGACCAAAGCCAGACAGCCTGCCCCGGCTTCCCAGCTTCCTCTGAACCACCTGAAATCAGCCACCGGCGCCTGCAGTGGGGCATTCTTCCCATATGCAGAGGTAGACTGTAAATGAGGATGATGAGAAGGAAAGTCAAAAGGAGAAACTAAAGCTTCATTAATTTATTTAAGCCAAAAGCACAGACTGGGCAAAGGGTACAGCCAGGGTCGCAAGGTGGCACTGTCGTGATGAAACAGAGTAGGTGGGGTGTGTTCTAGCTGAAGAGAGACCAGAGAGTCTGAGTGAGTAAACCTGGATGGCATCTGGGTTCGCAAACCAACAAAAAACTGTAAAGATTTTTTTCTGAGAAGTGACCTCATTTTTCCCACACACTCAAGAATGTAGGAATAGAGTGTTAGAATGGTTGTTGATTTACTTCCAAAGCATGTGGCAAAACAGCAACAAAAAAACATACCAGATGTAGATGACACAGCTACAGCACAAACGGCAAAGTGAACAGTTGTTGAATTTAGGTGGTATGAATTTAATTCTTCATTTTATGATCAAATTGAACGTATATCTGAGATGGTTCGCGGCAGTTTAAGAAAGAATGCGCATCCCTTCTGTAGGGCGGCCCGGGCACACGAAGTAACTTCTTGGATCCCTAGAATGTTAAAGCGGGTGACAGGTGGTGGGCTACCTAATAAGATGGTGTTGAGAACCGTAGTGGGACGGAGAAAAGAATTGTGGCCTAAAGTAATTTGTCAGGAGAACTAAGAGCACAACTTACCTTTTTTGGACGGGAGGAGAACAGTAACAAAACTGCCCAACTCAGATGCAATCTAAGGAATTCCATTCTGGAAAAACATTAGGATCTCGGCATCAGTGTATCTCAGATTTTGCCTCTGAGCTGTTCCATTGTCCTCCTTGGACCCTGAAGTCATAGTGCTCCATTGAACCAACCAGAGTTATCTATCTCTAAGTGAAAGCAGGAGGTCTAGGAAAATGTTTTCTTCAACTCCTACCAGAGCACGTGCTCACTTGGTACCACTTCCATGCGAGTTTAAGGGTCTTCAGCACCCTCTCCAGGTACCCTGCACCCGTGTGCTTGGACGCAGGATGAGCTCTGGCTCCTTGACCCCTGTGGAGGGTTTCCCTCGACCTCCCCCCAGGAGCGCAGACGCTGCTGTGTGTCATTGCCTCCAAGTGAGAAAACTGCACCTGCGCCCGGGCTGCTCCCACCCCCAGCTCTGGTGATGGCAGGGTCTGCTCACCACCAGCTTTTAATGTTTTCCTTTCTAGGTTGTCTTAATTTATTGCCTTCCGAAGAAAAAACAGATCATAAAGCTTCTTCAGGAAGCTGGTTTCATTTGGTGGTTTAGATTTAAATAGTGATTGTCTAGCACCATTTGAAATCAGTGTTCTTGGGGAAGACCGTCGGCACTAACAGCAGCGGAAGGAGTGGCCGGGCGGCCCCCGTGCAAAGACAGGCGGTCCGTGAGAGCCTGCCCGACGTCGTGCAGGGCGTCTCGCCGTCGGACCTCATGCTCGTTTGGGTAACAAGCCGTCCACAGCACTTTTCCTGTGATACGGACTCCATCACGCAAGGGTTGAAGGGCCGAACTGTGACGGGTGTGGCTATCTTTGGGTCCTGCTGGCCCCTCCATCCTCCTGTGACCCCTTAGAGGATGACTGATTTCTTTTGGTGTTCAGAGTCAATACAATTTTCTAGCACCATCTGAAATCGGTTATAATGATTGGGGAAGAGCGCCGTGCCACCGATTAGTCAGAGAACATGTGTTGGCAGCCTTCGGGATCATGAATAAGAAGCGAGAAAGCAGACCTTCCAAGGTGATTTTCTTTTTTTCAGTCTTTGAATTGTATTGCCTCAAGTTACAGGTGTTAGGATGATGATAAATGGTTAACTATTAACAATTGTGATTGGTTCTATCCCACAGAATTGGGGGGGGGGGTTGTTTTGATAATAGATACCTAGAAAAAGGGGGAAGTCGGTGACTGCTGCCATCACTCGAAAGGAGCAGTGAGGGGCAGCTCTGCCTGCAGTGACAGCTGCGCGGACTCGTCTGTGACGCTGTCCTGTGTGGCCCGGGCGCTCGGCCCGTGCCTAACCACACCACTTTCTTAAAAGGCAAGTACCAGGTTCACGAAGGCTGGAAGTCCCATCTGTCGCAGCATGTGAAACGTCACACAGAGAACTGGGTTTCCGTGTCCAGGACAGAACCCAGTTAACACGTTTCAGTTCGGTTTAGAAAGCAAGGTGACAAAGACAGGAGATTGTACTTGAACTGTTATCCTCCCATCACTGTGGAAGGGGGGCCGTCCCACCGAAAACAGCGCCCAGTGTTCTGGGTGAGAGCGAGGGGGAGGAAGCCTCCAGAGAGCCCTGTCTCAGCCGCTCCGCCCCACAGGTCGTGACGCTGCCTCTGTCCACAGGTGCTGATTCAGCCAGAGGTCAGCTGCTGCCACCTCCCACCGTCCCCCTCTTGGCATCCTGGAAGGGACACCTGGTGGGATTGCAGGCCATCCTTCCATTTTCGCTCAGGCCCAATTTGGGGAAGAAGGTAAATCTGCCTCACAGCGTCCAATCCTGTTCTAAAACTTTGCATATGGTTTTTATGTACGTAACAGTGTGGATTATCCCATGCGTTTCCTTGATGCACACATAATTAGGAATCAATATGCTTAATGAATTAGGAAGTTTAAAGGAGAATAATAATTTTTAGAGGATCGTTGTCCCCATTTTAGAGAAGAGCAAACAAAAGGCACAGCAGATGTGCCCTAATTCAAAAAGGCAGTAAATTTACGCTAAGCAGACCAAACCCATTAGAAAATAATAATTTGTAGTCACTTGCAACCGTGTGATCGCCGCCCATCACTCCATGCAGCCTGTGAGGTGGGGGTGTTTCCCCACATCAGGGGCGAGGAAATGGCCGCGTAGAAAAGTTGTGTAACTTGCCTGGGTCTGCACAGCTTGTCCACATTCGAGTCTGATTTTGAATCAGGTAACAAACAGACATGATTATGATGATGATAACAGCTAACATTGAGCTTTCACTTTGTGCTAGGCACTTGCTAAGCCCTGTGAAGTGGGTGGTGGTGTCCTCACTCCTGTTTTGCAGATGAGAAGACAAACTGAGAAGAACTAAATCTGTAACTACGAAGTTTTCATGCAGGAAGGACTAGGAACCCAGGCCTCCCGGTCTGCATGCCGACGCTCTTTGTCTGTTCTCTTCACCCAAGAAGTCCGAATTTGTGACATCTTCTGAATGTCTCTCCTTTGAAATGAGAGTGTCACATGACTGGAAAGCAAGCTGTATTTCTAGTGTTATATTTTGAGGTTAGTACATAATTCATTTCTGCCTATTGTGCCTGAAATATAATCTTGTCTATTCAGAATGACGTCTGATTCTCAGACACAGTGGAAAACATAAATCATCAAAGGCTTAATTTTCTTCTTCCTCCTCTCACTTAGCCAGAAATAAAATAAAATCTGTGTACTGTATAGATAGAATGCATTCTATCAGTGGCCTTTACATTTTTTACTGGGGAGGTAGAATTTACGTAGCGTGAATAATTCCCCACTTTCAAGTTTACAAGTCAGTGGCTTTCAGTGCATTCGCAGTGTTGTGCTGTCACCAGCAATGCCTGATTCCAGAACCCCGTGATCGTCCCCAAAAGAAACAGACATGCCTTCTGCCTCCCCGCCCCCCGCCCCCACCTCCCCTTAGCTTCTGGTAACCCCTGATCCTCTTCCTCTGGATGTCCCTGCTCTGGACATTCATGCGAACGGAATCACACAATAAGTGGCCTTTTGTGACTGGCTTCTGTCACTCAGCAGGACGTCCTGAGGTCCGCCCCTGCCACAGTGTCTGTCAGTACCTCCTCCCTCCCTACCGCTGAAGCACACTCCGCCGCATGGGTGTATCCGCTCACCAGTGTGCAGCGTGTGGGGGGTGGTCTTCACATTGACGTTTTTATTTCTGCCCACGTTGTGATGCCTGGGGACCCACATGGCAGACAGCAGACACCGAGTCCCCCCACAGGGGGCCGTCCTCGGTGCCCCCATCGGCCGCCACTTCCAGCCCGTCTGTCTATTTCTTCTGATTATTTTCTTCATTGTAAAGGGCTTGTGTTGGCCTTTCTTCATTTCGACTTTATTTCTGTATTTTTCCCACGGAGAGCGAGGATTTGGCCCTAACAACACCACTCATACACACCACTCCATTTGCCTTCATGCTTCAGTTGTGGCTCAAGTTTTGGTCAAATCAACCATTAATGTTGATAATATACAAATACTGCAGACAGCGCAGCCATGTAGCTACTACGTTAACTTAGGAAATTTTTTAAATCCTGAAGTGAAGCACTTCATTTGCTTAATTTGCCGCCTTCACTGGGGCCGGGTCTGCAGACCCAGCCTGCGCTGACCTGCACCACGGCTCCCGTGTGGCTCCCAGTCCCCGTCCGGGGGGCGCCTCACTGTGGTCCTGGAGGTTCCCTTTGTTCCCCCCGGGTTGGGCTCCCCACCCTGGACCCCGGGCCCTTCTCGCTTGACTGTCTGTCACCTCTCATCCGGTCCCCTTGCTTCTTCGTGTGCACATCCCTCAGGAGTTTCCTAAGAAAGGATGACCAGGAGGCACCTCAGGCTTTTCATCGCACTCAACACTTGATTGACGACTTGGTGCTTGGGGCGTTCCTGACTGGAAACAGGTTTCCCCTCGGACGTTTGTCACCGGGGTGCTTCCTACAAGGCTCCCAGTGTTGTCAGGAAGTCTGATACGATGCTGACCTCTGCCCCCTTTTTTCTGGAAGTTTCCAAGGGATTCTGTTTACTCCTCATGCTCCATAGATTCTGTCATGCCGTCACCGAGGCCTTCTGTCATGGGTTTGGCCGGGCACTGAACGCTCCTTTCGCGCTGGAGGTTCACGCCCGTCGGCCACAGAGCACGCTTCTCTGCCACCTCCCAGGTGATTTCCCTTCTCCTGCTCGGCCTTCTTTCTCTCTAGAACTATCGTGTTTCATACATGGGACCTCCTGGACTAACCCTGGGACTTTTCTCATCTTTTTCTTTCCAGTTCCCATATTTCTGCACTTGTTCTACTTTCTGAGAGAATTCCCACCTGTATTTCCAACACTAAATACAGAATTCTTATTTCTGCTGCTATATTTTGTACTATCCGAGAGTGTTTGTCTTATAGGTTGCCTGTTTCCCTGCTTTGAGGACTCACAGATGTTGCCGAGGATGTTACATGGGTTCCACCCCGGCCCTTTCCCCGAGTTGTCGCCCCTCCACCGCCCCTCTCTCCCAGGCTCTGTTGCCATTTCGGGTTTTGTCTTTCATGTTACAGTCGGAGCATCGCTCAAATGTCTGGACGTAACAGTTCTTAACTACCGTTTATATTTAAGGATGGCGCCTGAAAACCGTTGGAAGCTCCTGCTCTGCTGGCAGGACTTCCCAGCTAGTGGGTCTCATGTTAGGGCACATGGTGGGCAGAATAATGACACCCCCCAAAGATGACCACATCCGAGCCCCCAGATTCTGTGAAAATGTTACCTCGGCAGCAACAGGAACTTTACACGTGATCCCGGTTAACGCCCGAGGCGGGGGAGTGGCCCGAGTTACCCAGGTGGGACCCATCTCATCACACCTGCGAGGCCTTTCGAGCAGAAAGCCTCCCAACCCGCGCGGTGTCCAGGGGAGGCGTGGCCAGGGAAGGAAGGTCAGAGACGCAACGCGCAGGCGTGACGACGGAGGGCGAGGGCCTCGAGCCCAGGAAGGCGGGCAGCTCCCAGACGCCGGAGAGGCGAGCGCAGACTCTCCCCTCCCGCCTCTGGAGGGGACGCAGCCCCGCGGACGCTCTCCTTTCACCCCAGGCCTGCGTCCGACCTCCGGCCTCCAGAAGGGCGAGAACAAATTCGTGTTGTGTTAAGTCGCTAAGTGTGTCATGCTTTCTACAGCAGGCACAGAAAACTAACACGGTAATTAGGAGACTCACTGGGGAGTCCCAGTGTCGTCATTTGTAAGGTTTGGTGGTGGGGGCGGGTTCACTCTTGGTCCGGCCTGTTTCCCCAGAGAGGCGTCCTTCGGTCCCCTGCGGGGGGCTGGGCCGGTTAGGCACCCTGAAACCGAATGACTGCAAGCATTACTAGAATAAGCCGCGGAATGGGGTCTGGGGGGCTCCACAGATGGGGAGGCAGTTGCCGGGGAAGTGTAGGCGAGGAAAAGCCGCAGCTAGAGAGTGAGGCAAATGGTCACTGTGGACGTGAGCCCGCAACCCTGGAGCGGAAGCTGGAGGTTTTAGGAAAAGCCAGGAGCCCCAGAGTCTACCCACCAGAGGGGGCTGGGCCGCGAACCCGCCAACCCTTGAGCAGTGGAGTGATGGCATCGCCACTTGGCACGCCAAATCTTATTTATGCAAGCTCCTCTCACGGGCAACCTGGCGCCATCGAGGGAAAGGGCTTCTGGGAAACGTGCGTCCGCGGGCGTGGGGCGTGCTGCGATGGCGCCAAGTTGATTGACAATGCCCAGCCCGGCGCAGGCGCAGTGGCCCGGCTGCCTCATTCTGAAAGCTGAGCTGAGGGAAGGGGCAGGGAGTCGCACCCTCGTGTGGGTTTAGCACGGCCTTGGCCGTGCCTGCTCTCCCCAAGCCCGGAGCTTCTCCCGCTCTCCACGGAGTGGAGCTTATGATGGCCAGCGATGGACTGAGTCCTTACACTTTCCCCACGTTCAGAGGTAACTGCGCCCTCGGCTCCTGCAGCAGTGGCTGCTGGTGGGCTTGGTTCTCGGGGCCTCAGGGTCGGGCCTTTAGCTGTGCTGGGTCCCCTCCCTGCGTGTCTGTCCACCCTGGAAGGTTCTGTTGGCCGCGCTCACACTCCCTTGGTCCTCACTGGTACTCTTTCTTCCTGTACCGTCATAGTGGGACTTCGACAGCCCGTGTGTTCACCCCGCGTGGCTGAATGTCTGCACGATTTCCAAGATAAACCCCACGACACGGCACACGGAGCTCAAAGTCAGGTGGCCTAGGTCTGACCGCAGCCGTCCCGCCGTTTCACGTTTGAGGAGCCCAGCCAGCATGCTCACAAACATGTCGGTCCCATCAAAGTCCTTTTGTAAGACTCTAACGAAAGCTGTGGCCTCTCTCCCTTAAAAAAAAAAAAAAAATAGAATAAGGGCACATGCACAGAAAATCGAGTATAATCTTTCAGAAGGTTCACAGCTCCCCCAAGGCCTTCCACGAACTCTCCGAGAGTAGCAACCCCAAGTTCAGAACCACAAGCTTAGATCTTCTCTGAGGTCACTTACAGGCCTGGTGTTCTGATTCGGAAAGCCGTAAGGTTTAAATACAATCGACTTCAAAGAAGATGCTTCCAGCTGGTCTATTTAGAAGTTCATGAAATAGTTTTCAATGTGCTACTTCTCGGGAAACCAAAAAAGCCGGAGTCCAAGAGTTAGTCTGGATTCAGTTCGGAGAGCTCAAGGGACTGAGGGATTCAAGCGGCTCATCTGTGTGGCTGGTGAGACAGGACCAGAGATCAGAGACACTCGGTCATTGCTCACCACGAACAGTGCTGCAGAATCGTGGCGAGAAATGCAAGCAGAGGCCTGGCCAGCGGGCACTGAGGACAGTCCAGGTGACATTAGCAGTGGCTGGTAGGACGGCGCTCTCAGGGCACAGTTTTCAATGACACCGTCAAGGAAACGAGCTGCCCCGAACTATAGACTAGGCCATCGCGTCACTGTGCCCCCAAACAGCCCTGCGTCACTTTTGGTCTCTGTTTCCAGCTCCAGGACCCGAGGGCAGCATGGCCCCTGGGACACCGCGCGTGTTCTGCAGTGTCTGGGTGAGGAGCGAGGTGACTTGTTTGGAGCTGCAGGTGAATGGCCGACACACAGCTGTTTTCTGTAAGCTGAGAAAGGTGAGCGGAACAAGGAGGACCCCCTTTGTGCCTAGGTCAGACGGAATTGAGGGAGGGCTCTCTGCTAACGCACCTCCGAGCAGTTGGAGCAGCGTTACAGCTCTGGTGCATTATTGAGGGACCCGGCGGGAGCCCTGAGGCTGACTGTCCTCACGTGGTATCTGATTGGCCCCTGGAAGCCCCAGGTGTACTGTGCAGTGAAATAATTACTGAGTGGGTGGATGCCACACACCTGTAACCTAGGTGCCACCTCCCCTTGTCTTAGTAATTATAACTATGCTCGCGTCTTCCTTGTGCGTCTCTAAGTCTCTTTAGAGAGCTGACTCTGCCGAGTAAGTTCTGTTTGGTTGTTTCATAGCGCAGGTAGTGAAAGCAGCAGCTCCGCCAGCCATTCATTTCTTAAAAGATTTTTACAGTATCTTCCCCATTCTACTGCTGGTAAGACAGAAACATCAGAAGGGAGAACCATTGTCCCGGTCGCTACAGAGCGGGTCAGTGAGGGTTGGAACAGGACTCTGGCCTCTTCTCTGTGCTGCCCCATCAAGGCACGATGGCCGCCCATTGCTGTGGGTGTTGATTTTTCTGAGGATGGAGTTCAGAACCCTGTAGAAATACCATTTTGTTCGTGAGTTCACTGAAGGACTTTTTCGAGTTGATGTTTGCTCCCCATGGTCTGCTTCTGGAGAAGTGATGGGCCCCGTGCTCCCCTTTACTCTCTGTCTGTAAAGTCAGGGAACAGCCTTCAGCTGCCTGCTCTGGAGCCACCCTGCTCGGAAGAGGCTCGGCCACCCGGGTGGCCTTAGTGCCCACTGGCCAACCTTGCCTCCTGCGTGGAAACAATAGGTGCTGCCTGGGCTGGCGCCCGCTCAGGTATGTGGGTGCGGTCTGGAAGCTTTGGGCCAAACTATGCAGACTTGCTGCCTCAAGATTAGCACTGTCTAGAAGCCAGAGAAGGGATGAGGGCCATGGGCACAGAGCTCTTCCTCCTGGGAGGTGAGAGGGGTCCGCAGAATGGGGTGCTTACTCATCAGAGTCACAGGAAGAAGTCAAAGAGGAGGGAGGAAGGATGCTTCTGCTGCCACAGAGCCTGTCTCCATGGAGACAAGAAGTTGTCCACAAGGTTATGGCCCAGTACCAACCTGTATCAGCCCCAAACATGTTGGCCACCACCCGCTGTGGGTTGGGCAGAGATGGTGCAAGCCTGGCAGAGGCTGAGTAGCCAGGACTGAGCCAAAGGCTTGACGTGGCAGGAGGTGACAGGACAGAGTACTGGAGTGTGCCAGTTGGGTGCCAGCCGCCTGAGCTGTCGGAACTGGTCTCGGAAACAAAGCACAGCCCTTGGGTATACTTTGGTGGGAGGCAATTTTGCTCGTGAAAACAACTGCCTCTCCCTTCAGGCTTCCTTTCTAGGACTGAGCATGCCAGCGGGGAAGGTCAAGGGCAGGCAGGAGAACAAGGAAAAAGGAATAAGGTGTGGATGGTACATAGAGCCATGTCCGAATCCAAGCTCACTTACTAACTTCCTGCATAAACAAAACACACAAGTAACAACAACAAAAATGAGGAGTGGGAAAAAGGCTGGGGAAACTGTGAGTGAGCAGGGCTTGGGGGCGACCCTCCCTGTGAATGACTCTGAAATGGTCTTGGAAAGGGTCCTGTGTCACACGGTGCATGAAATAAACACCAGCCTCATTTTTCTTACCCAGAGGCCAGGGTCCATGACAATGCCTCATGGAGATGTCTTAAAAGTGACAGTGGCCGTGTTCGTAGAGAGCAAAAGAAGGGCTGTGGACCCGGATTCCGGCCTGTTTTGAACTGAAGGTGTGGCCGGCGGCGATGGGGTAGATTCTGGGGGAGCCTTTCCTGAGCTCGTGCCCTCTTCCCGGAAGTGGGGGCTCCTCGGTGCTGGGGGATGTGAGGACTGTGACCTCTTGGGGGTAGGGGTGTCCAAGGACCAGAACACGCGGGCAGTCCCCTTGGCCTTCCGAAGGACAGCACAGGCCCTGGGCAGCAGCTGAAGCAATGCCTTTGGCATCTCAGCAGTCATTCGGTTGAACAGAGACTTACTGAGCACCTACTAGATTCCAGGCACTATCGAGGCACGGAGAGGGGGCTTCCCAGTACCGTGCTCGGCACTGAGCCCCTTGGGCCGTTTCCACCGGAAGATGCTGGTACACGGGTTGTACACGCCGTCTTTCAGGCCGTGGAACACCCGCCGTGGCTCCTCCACAAAGCTGACATCCACGGCTGTCTCCCTGAGGCACCTTTGTAAGTTCTGAGAGAGGAATACTGGCGGGAACCCTGGTGTTTAGACAAAGCACTGTGACCCTGTTGCTAGCCAGTGCCTTCCCACGTCAGCCCAGGAAAGGCTGATGGGAAGGTGCGTCCTTCCTAAGCACACCCCATGTGCACGCTTTGTTTACACTCCCTGCCCCCCGCACCCTAATCCCTGCCTTGGCCGGTGCCGGGCTGGTGGCACTGGAGCTGCCGTTCATGTCTAAGGGACGGATTAAACAGCACCTGCCCCAGCCTGCCTGTGACGGCCCTCTCACCGGCTGGCAGCGCTCAGAGGAAACCCAATCCACCCAGGCTCCCAGCAGCAGGAGTCCCAGGAATCATGACCTGGCTCTCATAGCAAAGGGGAATTCATCTCCACAAAGAGGCTTGCAGCTGACCAGACTCCATCCATGCACACGTGTCTGCCCCTAGCTTGAAGTGGAAGGTGAGTGGAAGGTCAAAATCAGAGCTCTGCCCTCTGGAGAGCTCCCTCTGCTTGGGCTCCAGATCAGAATGGATCACGCTCCTGCCCCAATGCTTGTAACACGCGCACCTTGGTTAGGGCTCTCCGCACCCTCATCCTGCCCTGAAATCGAGTCACTCCTATTCCTGATTTTCTCCATAACAGGCGGGGAGCTGTGTGAGCCCAGGGTCCCTGTCTCCAGCGCAGGCCGTGTGCAGTGTGGGCTCGCTGTGTTGACTGGGCGTGGAAAGTGCCACCCCCCCCCACAGGTCCATCCTGTCCTTAGAGGGTGGACCCATTAGAAAACTTTATGTGAACACGCATTCGCTGGGTGTCAGCAGCAGAGCGGTGCCACCCTGAGCTCGAGAGCCCCCACACGTTGCCTTGGGAACCACGGCATAGCTGTTGTTACATCCTGGAAACTGAGGGGGAAATGCCGTGCACGACCTGTGTTCAATTCACTTTGGTGGCAGTTGGTTTTCTGACCGTCTAAGAACCTGCTCATACTCAGATGGGATTTGGGAATTGAGAGCATCTTAATCTGTAAATTTTAGGGAGAAATTCTCCCCAATCTTATTCCTCAAAAGGAGATCAAGGGAGCAGATGAGCTCTATCGCTTCCATCGGGTGCGAGGAGGATTGTAGACGGGAGGACAGGCGGCATTCTTCCCCACGTCCCTTTTAACGCTCCCGCAACGGCGAGAGGTTGAATCGACTGCGGCTGTAAGGGTTGGGCTCTCCAAGCAGGGGATTCAGCACCATGGTCAGAGCCAAAGAGACAACACATCGGAGCCTGAAATCCTCTCTGTAGGAGAAAAATTAAGGGAAACTTTCCCTGAAGAATTCGCCTTTGAAAGGGCAAGATACAAGGATGCGCCTATTAGAGTGGCCAAAATTCAGAATGCCGACAACAGCCAATGCTGACGAGCACGGGGGGCAGCAGTACCCCTCGTTTACTGCTGGCGGGACTGCGAAGTAGTGCAGACACTCGGGAAGACAGCTTGGCAGTTTCTTACAAAACTAAACACACTCTTCCCGTCCGGTCCACCAACTGCACTCCTTGGTATTTACACAAAGGAGTTGAAAATCCACACGAACACCTGCATGTGGATGTTTCTATCAGCTTTGTTCATAATCGCCAAAATTTGGAGGCAACCAAGATGTCTTTCAGTAGGTGAGTGAATAAAGAAGCTGTGGTAGGTTCAGACAATGGAATATTATTCAGCATCAAAAAAGGCACTACCCAGCCATGAAAAGCCGTAAGGAAATTTAAATGCATGCTGTTAGTGAAAGACACCAATCTCAAAAGGCTACATACAGTGTGATTCCAACCATGTGAAATTCTGGAAAAAGCAAAACTATGGAGATGCTAAAAAGATCAGTGGTCACCAAAAGCTAGTGGGGAGGGAAGGACGAATAGGCAGAACACAGAGGATTTTTAGGGCAGTGAAGTTACTTTGTGATATCGTAATGGTGGACGCATGTCATTATACATTTGTCCAAACTGATGGAACGTCCAATAGCAAGAGTGTACTGTGGACTTTGTGCGATCGTGATGTGTCAGTGTCGGTCCAGTGAAGGTGACAAATACACCACTCTGGTGGTGCGTACTGATAACAAGAGAGGCCACGCAGGTGTGAGGTCCGGGCTTTATGGGACATCTCTGAACCGTCCTCTTGATTTTGCTGTAAACGTAAAACTGCTCCAGAGAAATAGTCTCTTTAAAAAAGAAACCTCCTTCCCCACTCTAATGGCCTTCAAGCCGGTGCTCCGGCCAGCCGGAGAAAAAGCCCTCACCCACCAGCTCCATGCTGTGATAGGTACCCCTCTGTCTTCAGGTGGTGCCCGAACCAGGACCTGGATCCACGGCCATGCATCTCAGTTTGAACTTACCGCCCCGTTAAGTGTCTTTTTTACTTGGAAGAAAGTGCTTTTTCCCCATGTTGATTTTGGTGCCTGCTAATCTATGAAATGAAAAGCACCACGGTACCTCTCAGCTGTGTCCACCCAAATGTCTGAGAGCCCCTACAAGACAAGGCAGAGGACTGACTGCAAGGGCCTTGGAGGGAGCTCCGCTGGCCTGAGAGTCATTCCTGGGCCCCTCCCTTGGCTCCTCTAAGAGAAAAGCTAAACCTGTGCAAGGACGGAACAAACTTAGGATGCGTGGGGGCGGGGGGGGGGCGGGAACTTCATCTCTTGAGCATCCTTTTGTGTCAGGTGTGCAGTGGAAATTGCCCGGTCCCATCCTCAGGCAGCTGGTGAGGACCAGAATCGCTCCCTGTCAAAGCACATGCGCACAGCCGGCGTGCACGGCACAGCCGTGGCCCGGGAGGCCTTGCCACTCCTCTGTGCGCCTCACATCCGTAACCCACACATTCCCGGAGAGGCACGTGAGCGGAGCTGCATGCGTGCCCTGTGTTGTCTTAGATCAGCGAGCGCGTCACTTAAGGTGATGGCTGTCTGACTCCAGACAGTTTAGAATCCAGCAAAGTTAGAAGCAAAATCCTCCGACCGGGAGTGTAAAATGTTCAGCAAAACGCTTGGTAACAGATGACTGCCTGTTTCTCTGCTGTATGCTTGAAGAATGTGTGACACTGAAGCTGCCACAACGACTACAAAGTGTCAGGGACACACATGCACAGCCCCCCTCTGCATGGCCCCGGGGGTACCCACGGCAGGCGCAGTTTCTGCGGCGGTGCTCCTGGGAACAGCTCATCGCTTATATTCTACAGCTCAGCACGGTTACTTCCTTAATGACTTTTAACCGGGTGCCTGGGTGCTTTCTTGAAGGTGTCTTTCAAATGCTCCCTTTTCATTCCTCTCAAAAGTCCCCAAGCCAGGTGCTTCCTTTATGGAACAGTCTCACTGCTGTGGAATCTAACGTATGTGCTCCTTTCATATCCCGGGGTCCTCCTTCCTGTTTAATTCACAGCATTCCCGTGACTCACCTTTCTGAGAAGGCGCCCCGCCTTTTTGGTCCCTCCTATGCACGTTGCTAAGTGTCTTCAACTCTGGAAAAAAGGGCTCATGAGTTATGTTCATAACAGGAGACACTAAAAGTGATTCGTCCAACAAACACAAAACAATAGATGACACAGTGGTTGGTGTAAGCCTCGGGGACTTCTCTCTCATGCCCTGTGGCCTGTGCTTGTAAAAGTGTCTGCAGCTTTATGGTCCGAGGCGTGCCTGGAAAACTCATGAGATAGCACATGCCTAGTTAGATATTTGTTCATTCTGACATTTTAAATTCTTTCTGAATTAGTAAAAAGGGACAAAGAGAAGTGAGACCTAGATGTGTGGTGAGTAGCGTAAATCGAACAAAACAATGCGAAACAACGAAATGCGAAAACTCCGTATCCAAGCTTTTCTGCCTGTGCGTGTTTTCCAGTTGTTCTTGTGACTGATTTCTGGTTTCACACTGTTGTGGACCGAGAAGACACTTGGTGTGATTTCGTCTTCTTACATGTATTGAGGCTTGTTTTGTGGCCTAACGTGGCGTCTCTCGTGGAAAATGTCCCATGTGCACTTGAAAAGAATGTATATCCTGCTGCTTCGGGGTGGAAGGCTCTGAAACATCAATCAAATCCATCTGGTCTAGTGTGTCGTTTACGGCTGCTGTGTCCCTGTTGGTTTTCTGTCTGGAAGATTTATCCACGGACGTCAATGGGGTGTTGAAGTCCCCAACTATGACTGTATTTCTGTCAGTCTCTCCCTTTGTGTCCATCAAGATTTGTTTCACATATGTAGGTGCTTCTATATTGGGAGCATAAATGTGTACAAGGGTTACCTCCGATCGTTGGAGCGATCCCTTTATCATTAATTACGTCATGTCCTTCCTTGTCTCTTCTTACAGCCTTTTCATTGAGTTTATCGGGGTGACACTGATTCACAAAGCCATACAGGTTTCAAGCGCAGGACTCGACAAAACCTGCGCCACTGCACCGTGCGCCCACGCTAGCCTTTGTTTTACCGTCTGCTTTGTCTGGTACTGTCAGGAGTACGGCTGCTCCTGCTCGTCTTCATTTCCATGGGCATCAAGTATCGTTTTTACCCTGTGCTTTCAGTCCGTGTCTTTTGCTTTCTTGTAGACAGCGTACACATGGGTCACGTGTTCTTATCCATTCAGCAACCCTGTCTTCCTGATTCATGCATTTGACTCATTCACATTTAAAGTGATTATTGATGTGTACCTATTTATTGCCATTTTATTACACATATTTATGTAACTCTTTTTTTTTTCCTTTCTTCTACTTAAGTCCCTTTAACATTTCTTGTAATACTAGTCTGGTGGTAATGAATCCTTTAGATTTCCTTGATTTCTTCTTCAAGTAGCCTTGGCTGTAGGTCCTTACTTTTTATCACTTTGAATATTTTGTGCCAGGCCCTTCTAAGCTGGAATGTTTCTGTTGAGAAATCAGCTGACAGTCTTATGGGAGCTTCCTTGTAGGTAACCGTCTTTTTCTTGCTGCTTTTAAGATTTTCTTTGTCTTAAACTTTGCCATTTTAATTATGTGTCTTAGGTGTGGGCCTCTTTGAGTCCATCTTGTTTGGCTCTCTGCACTTCTGAGACATGTGTGTCTTTTTCATTCACAAAGTCAGGAAAGTTTTCAGCCATTATTTCTTCAAATACGTTCTTGATCCCTTGCTCTCTCTTCTCCTCCTTCCCCTCCCCCATCCTTCTTTCCCTATGATGCAGATGTTGTTATGCTTAATGTTGTCCCAGAGGCCCCTTAAACTATTCTCATTTTTAAAAATGCCTTTTTTCCCCCTGCTCTGCTTGGGTGTTTCTTTTTTTTTCCTACCTTGTCTTCCAAATCGCTGGTTTGATCTTCTGCCTTATCCAACCTACTGTCTATTCCTTTCATTTTACTCTTCATTTCAGATACTGTATTTTTAATTTCTGATTGTTTTTTTTTTTTTTTAAGATTTTATTTATTTTTTTAGGCAGAGGGGAAGGAAAGGAGAAAGGGAGAGAAACATCAATGTGTGGTTGCCTCTCATGTGCCCACTACTAGGGACCCGGCCCACAACTCAGGCATGTGCCCTGACTAGGAATCGAACCAGTGGACCGTTGGTTCACAGGCCGGCACTCAATCCACTGAGCCACACCAGCCAGAGCTCTGACTGTTTTTAAATAGTTTTTCTGTACTTTTTAAATGCTTACACTTTGTTTAAACTCTCACTGAGTTCCTCTTTCTTCTCCCAAGTTCCTTGAGCATTCTTATAACTATTGTTTTGAACTCTGTACCTGGTAGATGGCTTGCTTCCATTTCATTTAGTTCTTTTTCTAGGAATTTCTCCTGTTCTTTCATCTGGGGCATATTTCCTTGTCTCCTTATTTTTGCTGCCTGTCTGTCTTTGTTTCTGTGCATTAGGTAGGTCTGCTGTGTCTCCTAGTCTTGGTGTGGTGGCCTAATGCAGTAGCTGTCCTGTGGGGCTCAGTGGTGCAGTCTCATGTTTTCTTCGATAGTAGAAAACTCTGAGAAGTTCCCAGTATTCACCCAGTTTGATGCTACTATAAAACATTACCTAAAATCCACGTTCCAATAACTCTTGTGGCAAACATCTCTCCCTTTCTCTTGTCCCATCCTAACAGAATACCGATTTTGTTCAGAGGATGGGAGAAAATATATCTGCCGCTAAAAATACCAAATACCTAGGATGGCCCTGTGACATTTGTGGTCAATGACGCTAACAAAAGTCTTCTAGGTATTTATGTGGAAAGTTCATGTGTTCCTGAACCAGGCACTGCTCCTTCTTCCTGCCTTGGGTGCTGATGTGAAGCCTGGCTCTAGAGCAGTCATCTTGCAACCATGAGGTGATAAGCATGAGAATAATAGCCTACAGGCTATGGTTAACAGAGAAATGTGGTGGGAATCTGGATCCAGGGCAGCATTGTTGCCTTTTCCACAATCCCTGGACTTCTTATTGCTTGAAATAAACATCCACTCCACTTGTGTAAGCGAGTAATGTGATTCTCGGTTGCTTACAGCCAAATGCAATAATAATCAATTTAACCTGGCACATATCTTGGCTTCTGTTTCTAAATCCGCAAATTAAAGTGATACATTTCTCTTAAATTCAGAGAGAAGCTAAGTAGCCACATTCCCTAATTTTGGGTTTAGACTTTGAAGCTCTGTGATGATCTATTACAGGGTTGTCAAACTCATTTTCACCAGGGGCCACATCAGCCTCACGGTTGCCTTCAAAGGGCCAAATGTAATTTTAGGACTGTATAAATGTAACTACTTCTCAGTAGTTGAGCAAGAGCTCAGTGCTGCTGCCGGGTAGAAACAAGGTGCCAGGCCGGATAAAACAAGGCAGAGGGCTGGATTCAGACCGCGGGCCTTGTGTTTGCCCCCTGTGGTCTACTGTATTCATTACAATCACCTGGAGATAAATACCAGAGTTCATGTAAAACTATATTTTTTTATTTTTATATATATATGTATATACATAAAAAACTACATGTAAAAAGTTGCTGGATCTCAGGATGAAAGGTGACTACATTTAAAATTCAGTGGAATTATACCCTTTAGATTGTCAAAAATCAGTATCTGACACCCCCAGGGGATCTCTCACACACCACTGCGGAGTGGGTGAACTGGCACAGCTACTTCGGGAAGCGGTTGTCCACTTCCAGTAAAGATGACGGACGTCCCCATGGCCCAGAGCGTCTTGCACACGTGCCCAGGAGACATGCAGAGGATCGTTGGCCGAGGCGTCTTTTTCTGTGACAGCGCAAACCTAGAAATAATCCAGGTGCCCATCAATAGCTGAATGCATAACGTGTTGAGATACAGTCTCAGAACATCAAAATGAAAAGAGCAAAACCCAGCTCTGCCCATCAGGACGCACAGACTTGGTGCTATATGGCAGCCAATCAAAAGCGATTGTTCACCTTTCGGGAATTTTCGCGCTGGTCGAGATCGGCATGTAAAAAGTATTTTCAGGGTAGGAATTAGAACCACAGGTCACCTCCCCCCTCCCCACCCCCCAGCAAGAGCTGCCGGGTAAATACCTGTCAGCGCATCATATGGTAGATTTAAAAAAAAAACAGTATTATTTTATTTTTAAAATCCTCACGTGAGGATATGTTTATTGATTTTAGAGAGAGAGAGAAACATCGATGTGAGAGAGAGACATTGATCGGTTGCCTCCGTACCCACCCAGACCTGGGGTCAAACCCACAGTCTTTTAATGTACAGATGACACTCCAGCCAACGGAGCCACCCAGCCAGGGCAAAACCAGTATTTAATTTAAAAGGCAAGATGCAGAATGATAACATTATGGTAGCATATATTTAAAGCTTAAAACATAAAAGTTAATATTTCTATATTTATCAATAATTACAAAATGTAGTCCAGAAGGTATAAATGCCAAATTTTTGATAATGATCATGGAGAAGGGGGCCTTGTTGTAGGTGTCGTGAAGAGGAAAGGGAGCTTGAACTTCTTATCTGTTAGGTTCTATTTTTATTTTAAAGTATCAAAAGCTACAAAAGAACACAGGTTAACTTTTGTCCATTATCGGTGGTGAGTGTAAACATGTTTATTATTCTCTACTTATCGCTACTATTTGTATTTTAAGGTAGAAAGGGCCACCCACTAGGATGGCTGGACTCAGAAAAGAGGGGTGGCAGGTGTCGGTGAGAATGGAGAGAACTCGGAACCCGGGTACACTCTTGGGGCAAATGTAAGATGGTGCGGCCACTTTGGACGATAGTTTGGCACTTCCTCACCAAGTTAAATGTAATGTGACCACAGGGCCCAGAAATTCCACTCTGCAGTCTGAGAGATGAGAACACATATCCTCAAAAAAGACTGCACATGCGTATCCATAGCAACACTACTCCTGGAGCCAGGAAGTGGAAGCAGCCCATGCACCACCCAATGAAAGGATACAGAACTGGTACATCCAAACAATGGAATATTATTCAGCCATGAAAAAGAAATGAAGAACTGTTGTATACCACAACATGGATGAACCTTGACAACACTGCTAAGAAAATCAGGCAGACACAGAAGGCCACGTGTTTTATGGTTCCATTTATACAGACGGATTTCCTGCTCCAGATCCACCCCAGAGCACTTGCAGGGCACCAGACCGAACTCAGCGTTTCTCAGCACAATGCAGAGCCATCACCATGCCTGTGCTGCCTCATGGTTTCCTGTTATTGGCTCAAGTGTGCCCCACACACAGAAAAACACGTTGGAATCCTAGATCCCAGCACCCCAGAGTGTGACTCTCTGGAGCTAGAGTCTTTAAAGAGTCAAGTTGAAGTGAGGTCATTGGGGTGGCCCTCATCCAGTATGACCAGTGTCCTCATAAGAAGAGATCAGGACAGACACACTCAGAGGGAGGACAGCCTCCTACGCGCCCAGGATCGGGGCCGCGGAAGAAACCAGCCCAGCCCACACCTTGATCTCAGGCTTCCGGCCCCCGAATTACAAGGAGACAAGTCCCGGCTGTTTAAGCCCTGCCGTGTGTCATTCTCATTATGGCAGCCCCAGCAAATACACCGGCTCATCGTGTTAATTAGTGTTCGATGGCTCTGCTAATTAATTTTTGTGGCCACTTGGCTAGGCTGTGCGGCCTGGTGGTTTGATCAAACATCAGTCTAGAGGTTGCTGTGGAGGCGCTTTTTAGACGTGACTCGCACTGACATCGGCAGCCTTTGCGTAAAGCAGATGGCCCTCTCCACCGTGGGGGGGCCCTTATGACAGAAAGACCAAGCTCCCCCAAAGAAGACAGTCCAACAGCCTTTGAACTCCAGACTGCACCGTCAGCTCCTGCCAGAATTTCCTGCCTGCCTTCCCTGCAGATAGTGGACAGGCCAGCCCATCCCTTAAAACAAACCCCCCCCCCCACACACACACACATATGCATCACCTATCAGTGCTGATTCTCTGGAGAACCTTAATATAGCGACTAAGGGCTGATATTCTTGTAATTGACTCCCTATTCCTACAATTGTTCTATGCAAACTAAATATTTACTTAGTTCTAAATTTCTGAATGGAAGAGCTGGTCAAATACTGGGAAATGAATCCATCGGCGTGCTGTTCGTTCCTGTCTTAACAATGACATTGAGCTTTGCGAGATGTCAGCAGAGAGCCGGGAGGCATGAAGAGAGATCATTCATCCAGACGCCTCCCAGTTTACACCCACGGCGCACCGCCAGCCAGCAAATGCCAATAGAGTGAACCATCGTGGCTATAATTTTGAAACTGTCTTTGTTATGAGCATCCTGCCTTTGCCTTTTGATCCTGCCTAATCTTGCTCGGCCCTGCCATTTACCGCCTCACTTCTTTTTTCGGAAATGGCAGGTTTTCCTTCTGCTCGGTTAAGCACATACCTGGAGCTGCTAATCCAGCAAGAAGTCGGCTACAGGTGTGGAGGATTTCACCGGGAGGAGAAACAAAGATGTGAGACCGGAAAGAGCCCAGGATGTCGGGGGGATGTGGGGAAGCGAGGTGTGCCCAGAGGGCAGGGTGCATGGTGGAATTGATCCCATGCTCGCCCACGGCCAGGAGCACTTGTGCGTGTGACCACCTGACAGAAGGGAGCCGGGTGGCCCAATGGATCAAGCATTACATAAAGCAAACAGAACTGCGTAGGTTGTGCCGATGATTGGCTTGCTTGTCACCTTGCCCGAAAAGTCAGGGCCGAAGTTTCCCTCCTGGAATGCGCTGGTGGCTCTCAGTGTAAAGAGGTGTCCCGTGCAGGGGGTCCGGATGCAGAGACAAGCCAGAGGCACCTCGGGTCTGAGTGTCACGGCGTAGAACCAACGAGGGGCTGGTCTTTGCAGCGGATCCCGAGGGAGCCCACCAGGCAGATACCATGACTGTTGGGGAAGTCTCGTTCCCCATGGCAGCAAGGAGTGTCCAGGAGGACGTCTGCAGGGAGGGGAATGTCTTCCATCCAATCCGGTAGCATCCAGCCACATGTGGCTGCTCAGCACCTGAACCATTGCTGGTGAGATTAGCCACTGAATGTTACGTTGTTGGTGATTAAAATGTCAGTAGTCACAGGTGGCTAGTGGCTACCGTATCGGGCAAAACGGCCACGTGGTCTTCCAAGCACGCTGACCAATGTGTCTCCCAACATATGGTTTGGAGAAGGAGGGCTGCACGCAAATGAACTCCCTGATTCTCTGGCTACTGGCTGCTCCATATTTAAGTCATTGGCACCCCGGAGACCTGGGCGGGGCCAGTGAGGAGGACAGGAGCCCCCGGACACCCAGCCACTCGGCTCGCCAAGCAGGATCCGGCCTGGGAGGTGGTGGATGAGAGTGTGTTTTGCAGGAAGCACTGTTATTTGTCTTTGCCAAATGTGCGTAAGGTAAACCTTTGTCCAGTAGTCACGTATGACTCACGAAACAGAGCTAAAGCTTGTTTAAAAAGAAATCTACTTCAATTTTTGGTGGCTTTGGAAGAAAACTCCCTCCAGCTGTCAGGGAGCTTTCTAAATAGGAGAAAATAACACTTGTCAAACTTGTCTTGGGAGAATTTCTGTTCACGTGATTGCAAGTGAGATGAACTTGGAATGTAGAAACATCTCACAGTTGACATGGCAGCAGAAGAACATTGAGCAAGAAACGCGTTTGGTATTTGGTCCCCAGCATGATTGTGTGCACGCGTGTGCACGCACCCCACCAGCCTGCTGGGCAGTACCCGGGGCCGAGCCATAAACGCGGAAGTTCTGGGGCAACAGCTCTGCTCCCCCTGTGCAGTGACTGGGAGCCACTGGGCCTCGATGGGGCCCCTCTCTTGCATCTGCGTGGCTGCAGGGAAACGCTTTCTCGGGGTTTCTTCCAGGAACAAGACTAGAACCATTATAAACGTGGATCATTTTAAATGCAAAGTACCCCCTGATATAACTCACAACAAAGATGTCACTTACTGATTTCCATTTGGGGGGTGGAATTAAGCATGATTTGAGTAGGGTAGTGGTTCAGTACATGCCGTTATAAATGTGTCTTTTGAAGAGTAGGGGACTCCACCAAGTTATCTCAAGGTAAGAAAAGCACTGTTTGGCTTCACATGCCAGTTAAGGATTGTTACAGAGATTGAGAGGGAAGTGAGTGGCTGCAGTAGACACTCTGATCAGCTTTCAGATAATAATTGTGACTTAAGTCCTTTCTGAGAAATAAGTAAAGAACTTCTTTTACTTTGGGGGATTCTGTTGATCAAGTCCATCTGCTTTTCCCCCTTGGAAGAAGGGTCACCAAGAGTCACACTGAGTAATCAGAGTTAATGTCTTTGATTTCCTTCTCATTTGTTTTCCCTCCATCCTCTGTACCTACCCCCAGTTTTTCTCCTCCCCCGCCCCCGCCCGAGCTGTGTGAGCACCTGAGTACCATCCTCACTCCGAAAAGCAGGAAGGAAGTGTCCACGCTGGAAGAGGAACTCCACTAAGAGTGGGGTGAAGGGGGACCCTTTTAATAACTATGCTTGGCAACAAGCACGCACCGATCACCCTAACTACAGAAATAAACACAAAACTGTGCCAGGGTGGTCCACCTTTGCACAGTTACCAGTGCAAAGCCAGCCTGAGGCCAGCATACACCCACCAGACTGGCAGAGACAACGGACTACACCAATACCACGTGCTGGGAAAGGCCTGGAGCAACTGGCACTCTTATTGTTGGGAGTAGAATTTACAGCCACTTTCTTTTTTTTTAAATATATTTTATTGATTATGCTATTACAGTTGTCCCATTTTCTCCCCTCTCTTCCCCTCTACCCCCACCCCCCATTCCCTGCCCTTTAGTTTTTGTCCATGGGTCATACACATAAGTTCCTTGTCTTCTACATTTCCTATACTATTCTTAACCTCCCCCTGTCTGTTTTCTACCTACCATTTATGCTACTTATTCTCTGCACCTTTTCCCCCTCTCTCCCCCTCCCACTCCCCTATTGATAACCCTCCATGTCTTATATAAATCCCTTTAACATTTCATATTATAAAGGCTGGGTGATGATGAACTCCTTGAACTTGACCTTTTCTGAGAAGGACTTTATCTGCCCTTCCATTCTAAATGATAGCTTTGCTGGATAGAGTAATCTTGGATGTAGGTCCTTGCCTTTCATGACTTGGAATACTTCTCTCCAGCCCCTTCTTGCCTGCAAGGTCTCTTCTGAGAAATCAGCTGACAGTCTTATGGGAATTCCTTTGTACGTAACTGTTTCCTTTTCTCTTGCTGCTTCTAAGATTCTCTCCTTATTTTTTATCTTGGGTAATGTAATTATGATGTGCCTTGGTGTGTTCCTCTTTGGGTCCAAGTTCTTTGGGACTTTCTGAGCTTCCTGGACTTCCTGGAAGTCTATTTCCTTCACCAGCTTGGGGAAGTTCTCCATCATTATTTGTTAAAATACGTTTTCAATCCCTTGGTCTTCCTCTTCTCCTTCTAGCACCCCTATGACTCGGATGTTGGGACGATTAAAGATGTCCTGGAGGTTCCTAAGCTTCTCCTCAGTTTTTTTAATTCTTGTTTCTTCATTCTTTTCTGGTTGGATGTTTTTCTCTTTCTGCTGGTCCACTCCGTTGATTTGAATCCCAGTTTCCTTCTCATCCCTATTGGCTCCCTGCAGATTTTCCCTCATTTCCTTTATATTATCCTTCATTTGTTCAAGTAATTGCGACAATCTTTCTTCAAATCCTGTGAGCATCCTGATTACCAGTGCTTTGAACCGTGCATCTGATAGGTTGGCTATCTCTTTGTCACTTAGTTGTATTTTTTCTGGAGCTTTGATCTGTTCTTTCATTTAGGCTTTTTTTTTTTCTTGGTGCACCTGTTACTTTAAGGGGCGGAGCCTTAGGTATTCACCAGGGCGGGGTAACCCACATCGTTGTGCTGTGATGCTGTCTATGGGGGCGGGGCCTGAGAGAACAATGGCGCTTGCTCCATTCTCCGCACTTCCCCAGCTGCCCACAAGCAAGTTGGGCCCTTCTTTGCTGGCTCCAGGGTGAGTGGACGGGCCTGCACAGTTCCAGGTCCCTGTGGGTCTCCCCAGCGAACTCTCCTATGAGGCTGGGGGTTCCTCCTGCTGCTGCCTCAACCCTCACAGGTGTTTTCAATCGGTGGTCTGAGGCTTATTTCCCGGTGTTGGTGGCCTTCGTGGTCTGTTCCACTCCCCAGCTTTTCCTCCCGGTTTATCTGCATGAGAATGAGGGACCGCCCAGTCCACCAGTCTCAGCCCTGGTTTCCCCATATGCGCCCGCAGCGTATTGGCCAGGTGTGCCCGCCACGGGCCTCTCCGGGCAGCTGGAGCATTGCCGGCACCGCTCCACAAACCGCGTCTCCCTGAGCGCTCTCCACCGGCTCAGCCCCGCTTACCCGTATGGATGAACGTGTCTTCTTTAACTCCTTGTCAGACTTCCACTCAGCTCAGTTTTCTGTCAGATCTGGCTGGTTTTGCTTTTTAAATTATTGTTTTTCCTCTTTTGATTGTGTGAGGAGGCACAGTGTGTCTACTACACTTCCATCTTGGCCGGAAGTCCCTACAGCCACTTTAAAAAACCATGCGATGTCATCTAAAAAGATGAACACATACGTGTACTATAATTCAGCAGTTTCACACCCACAAGACGTGTAGAGAATATTCATGGAAACAGTGTTTCTAAAAGCCCACACTTACAAACAACAACAAAATAATGGATGCATTTGTCTAATAGCTGCATCCATCAGTATAGATAAACCTTACAAATGCTACATTTATTGAAAGAAGCAAATCCAAATATATCTAGTCATTCATGAAAGTCAAAACTAAACAAGGGTGCCGGTGTACGTGGTAACACTATAAATAAAAACATGGGTGTTATTACCCCAAAAGTTAGCACCATGGTCAGCTCCTTGGGGAAGGAAGAACACATGAAGGAGGGGCTCCGAAAGTCTTGGAATTATTTATTTTTTAGCCTAGGTGATGGATGCCCAGACTTTTAAAAATTATCTCTCGTACTTTTACTACCTGTGCATAACGGTCATTCTTTCTATTGACGCGTATTTGACATAGAACGTGTACGTTCGAGGTTCACATGCTGATTTGATACATTGATGTATTGCAGTATGATTGCCACTGTCAAGTGCACTAACATGTGCTCGTTACTTTCGGTGCGGCATTGTGTCGGTGGTGGTGGTGTTGGGCTCTTATCCGTCTCTGCATCAGTGCGCCTGCTCCACTCTGGGGCTCCCTCGTGTGGCAGGGCTCTTGACCTGCATCTTCTCCAGTTCTCTCCAGGCACCAGGCTGGCTCCTGGGACCTTCGCAGAGGGCAGGGCTGGGCTCCAGTCTGTGGTTTCCCCCAGCTGCCGGCCGTGGGCTGTGTTCTGAGTGTACAGGAGCTCACCTTCATCTCTGCCTTCTGGGGCACCCATGGGAGCCTCAGAAGAGTCAGGGAGTTTAGCCCTCGGGGCTCGGGGGTGCCCACGAATCTGGCAGAGAGGTCCCTTGTGTGGTGCTTTTAGAGGCTCCTGGCTGGACTTCTTGCTGTGTGCAATCAGCAGAAAAGGTGTCCCCTCTCTGCCTGTTTCCGGGTCTGCTCCTAGTCAGGAAGGTCCCATCTCGGTACTCGGGGTGCCATTGGAGAGAAACGGGTGCGTCCCACACACTGCTGTAGCGGTTACCCCTGCTCATTCCCCTGAGGGAGGGGTTGCCGTCACTGGCTGGATCAGCCGGATACAGTTTGTCCTTGCAGGGAGGGTGGTGGAGCTGGGGAGCTTTCTCTTACCACTTCCTTCTGTTGCTACAAAACTTTAAAAAAAAATTTATTTCCCTAGAATGGCATGCTGTGGTCTCCCCTCAGGAAGGCGGGACTTCTGCAAGTTCTCTCATGCGTGGACATCTGCCCTGGTCAGCACTGTCCAGTTACTTGTCCCTGCAACCACAGCGAGAGGGAGGTCTGGGCAGGCTCCGCGGCTCCCCGGACTGCGCCTCCTACTGGAAGCACAGGTAGGTGCGACTCCTCCCAGGTGCTCCGCTGGGCGGTGCTGGACCCCACAACTCCCACGAAGGCACATTTGTTCATGGATGAATGTCTCTCGTGCTGTTTAAAAAGGGGGTAAAAAGGAGGAACGCCTTACATCACTCCCCGTTCTTTACGCTGTGCTTCATAACCAGGAAAACATGGCGTGAATGAAATAGTGTGGTGAGCACGGTCAGAGCCGTTTGCCTTCCGGACGCAGAGGAGGACTGGACTTTCGGGCTTTTGTGGTTGGGTGGGGGCCAGCACATGTCCAGACTGCAGAACATGGCACAGAGCTTAGAGTTCGCTGCAGGGCAGCCATCGGTGGGTTTGGGACAATGACCTATGAGGGTCACATTTTGGAGGGATAGTTCTCGGTGCTGTGCAGAGGATGTCTTATTGAGGGCTAGTGTGGGACCGCAGGGTCCACTTAGAGAGCTGGTCATGGTGAGAGAGGATGGTGTCGTGCACGGCAGTGGTGACAGGCAGAGGGGAGAAGTGGGACTTTCTGGGGCGCGTGCCCCCCGGTCAGTGCACCCTGTGGGACGGGTGTCCAGCCTTTCGGCGTCTCTGGGCCCCACAGTAAATACACTGCAACACGTAATCACCAAAAAACCTCATCATGTTTTCAGTAAATTTACAATTTTGTGTTATTCCGCATTCACAGCCGTCGTGGGCTGCATGCTGCCCACGGGCCGCAGGGTGGGCACCCCTGCCGTAGGACTTACCGGGGGTGGAAAATGGGCTGGAGGAAAGAGGGGGATGGCCACTAATCCTTAAGGGTTTGGTCGAACAACTGAAAATACGGTGGTGCTGTTTACTCACACGGGGGGCAAAGGAAGGAGGAGCAGGTTTGAAGAGAGGGAACGGAGCTAATGTTTTCTGTGTTGGCTTTAGGTATCTGCTCACATGTCACATAAACCACGAGCTAGGCAGCCCCAGCAGGAGCCCCCAGAGCTGAAGAAGTAGGTATTTGGGCCTCACTAGCACGTAAACAATATTTAATTCAAAGGACGGGATTAGATCATCCAGAGAAAATAGAGATGGAAAACAGGCATGAAGGGGAGAGAAACCAGGCAAGTGAGTGATCAGAGAGGCCGAAGAAGGTGTGTCCTGAAAGCTGCTGAGGGATCGAATGAAATAGTGAAGCAGGCATAGTACTGGACAAATGGAAGCGACTGATCGACCGCTTCTTGGGGGTGAGGGGGAGGCAGATTGAGAGAGTTCAGAAGGAAATGGAAGAAAATGAAGAAGGAAGGAAGGGAGTTTTCACGATTAGTTTCACACTGAATGGTCTGGAGCTTGGAGGAGATGTGTGGTGAAGGCAGACGTCATTTCTTTGTGCTGAGCGAGACCAGAGCGTGCTGGTTTGCCGATGTGACCCAGGACAGAGGGGGGGAATAACCACACAGTGGACTCAGAGTCTAACTCACAGGGAGAGCTATCTTTTCACCAGGAGAGAGACCCCCGGCCGTGGATGGCAAAGGCAGGGAGATGTGGGTCTTAATGCTGTGACCAGGAATGAGCTGTGGCTGTTTTCATTGACTTATGAACAAAATAAGTGGGATAGTAGCTGATGGAACCAAATAAAGACCCCAAATTGCAAAGCAAAAGGATTCTCATGAAGCAATAAATTAAAGAAAGCAATAAACCCTATCCAGTTCCTGGTTGACACTAAGATTTAAGGCTGAGTAATGAATCCCATAACCGTGTATGTGGAAAGGAAAGTTTACCACCACCTCCGGGCCAGCCACGAAGGAAGAGCTGGTATCAGATGAACCCTCCTCCTGAAAACAAGGGTAAAAGATGCGCAATGCATGTTGAAACACTGTTAAAACTGTTGGGAGAGCATGTAACTCAGGCAGGATCTGAGGGGCCGTGATGGCTGAGACGGGACCCTCGGGGCCGTGCACTTCACATTTCCCCGGCTTTTCCTGTGGAGGCATTTTCTGTTTCACAGTGAACGAGGGGCTCGAGTCCTGGCAGAGAGCGGCAGATAGAATTTATTAAGTTTTTTAAAAAATTCAGAGATGACATAATATATGTAGAAAATTCAAAAGAATCAACAGATAAACAGCTATAACGAATCAGTGCACTAGCAAGGTCACCCGAGGCGAGATCGTCATAAAAATGCCAATTGCACTTTTACTCACCAGCAGCAAGAATTCGGACAGTGGGACTTTACAGAAGCAGGCAGGCTTCCTCTCCTGCTGCAGCACATGCTATCGGAAAATCGGGGACGGTGGTCTCATCCGCTTCGAGGGTGTATGTGTGTGATCTGGCAAATTTTCTTTTTCTTTGAAGCGACAGACATTCTTAGGCATGCAAGGTCATGCTAGTTTTGGTGGAAAATGCTGTGGGAGTGCTCATTGATTGGGGCAATTTTCCCCTAAAAATGACTTGATGTTCTTCAGCCACCTGCCAGGTGAGTCAGGATGAAGAGTTCGTGAATGATAAAGACGTGACCTGAGAAGGCTGGCAGTGAGCATCGGATGACTTGAAAGCAAGTAGTTGTAAGGCACCATTAAGTGTATTTATACAAATACACTTCTAAGGCATATGTACAAAATATTTTTAGAGTAATAAATGGATAAAAACAGTAGATAGGTCATCATTAAAGTAGAAGGTAGAAGATAACTTTCTCAAACATAACACTGCTTTATTCTTGACATTAGTCATTAGAGAATTATAGGCTTCAGCATATTTTTAGGTTTTTATTAAAGTATAATACACATATATAAACACGCACACAAGTATTCAGCTCATTGAGTATTCTCCAAGTCAACACACCCTTGAAACCATCACAGACATAAAATAAAGCATTATTAGCACCCTAGGAAGTTAAGCATATTTGTAAAAATTAAAAGTAATAATTAGTAGAAGAAAATCAAAGATACCAATCCTATCTCCCATGTAATTATTTTAAAAACTGCAGTTCTCCAAATAAACAGAAGAGGGCGCACTTGAACCGTGAACGATAGCAAGCTGTGTAAATTCCTGTTATTGCCAGTCCAAGAAAAGATAGGATGTTTCCAAATGAATGGGAAACTGCAGACAGCATCCACATAAAGCCAATATGTATAAAAGGGACACAAAAAAATAAAATGAATTTCATCCGATAAAAAGTCCTCCCAGAAATGAAGCAGAGAAAATGGAAGCACAATAGCCAATCTGAAATAAACATACTTTAGCACTTGCAGATATGAAAAACACCTAAAATCAAAAATTGAAAATTCAGAACATAAATCCGCCACCCTGAACAAAAAACACAAAGGAAACCAGGGTGATCTGAAATGAGAGCCTTGCAGTACTGGTGGAAGAGCTCTGTTGGACCAACCCTCCAGCATATAATTACCATAAATTCCCATCAAAATAGAAAACCAGCCGCAGGAGGAAGCAGAAATTGGAGGGGACTGACAGAAGAGACCAGTACTGGGTACATTTTCCATTTCGGTGGCTGCTCCTCCACAAGTAGCTAGCACTTGGATAGAAACCTGCAATTTCACCATCTTGAAGAATCAAAGGGCAGAATTCGAGGCACCACGGCAGACATTGTGTAAAGATAGGTCTTGTTCTGTGTTGTCTCCCCAAGTCCACATGCTGAAGTCCTGACCCCCAAGTACCTCCGAAGGCGACCTTATTTGGAAATGGGGTCATTGCAGATAGGCCTGGTTAAGATGAAGTCTGCTGGGGTAGGGTGGGCAGCAGTGCAGTGTGGCCGGTGTCCTGTCAAAGGGGACACGTGGACAGAGGCATGCACACAAGGACGGTGACTTGTGAAGCCTGGAAGTTAATTGCCAGACCAAATTTTCAAATTTTTCCAGGAAGAAAAGAAAATTTTGAATGACCAAAGAGCATCTACTACACAGAGAAAGGAACATATGAAATAAAAGAGAATACACGGTAAATGCAACATTAAAATAACAATCGAACCGAACCTGACCCTGAAGCAAAGCCATCGGGACGAATGCACTGCGAGCTGTGGGAGTATAGCAGGCAAGTGAAGCCAACAGAGGTCGTGATCAGGATT
The DNA here is from genome assembly GCA_004026765.1 of Micronycteris hirsuta. Lineage (NCBI taxonomy): Eukaryota > Metazoa > Chordata > Mammalia > Chiroptera > Phyllostomidae > Micronycteris > Micronycteris hirsuta. The sequence goes on from PVJI01000563.1 coordinate 114,880, forward strand.
CAGAAACACTGAATTGGGGCAGAAAGTGTTCAGTGAGACAGCGGAAAGCTTGATAATGCAAGAGCCACAATTCGCAGAGATAAGATATCAGTTGTGACTATGTATGATACAAATAACAAAGACACTACCTTCATCAGTCAGAAACTTCAGGATGGACCAGAAGAAAGCTACGAGACCTCACTTTTAGTCCGACACAGGGCACCGGTCAAATGAGCAATGAAATAAGAAAGATTCTAGAACATCTAACTGGCATAATCAATGCACAAACAGAGCCCACCCGAAACGCGTGTTTCTGCTTTTCCATCTAAGGCCTTGGGAAAGCCACTGAAGCCTGCCATCGTGAACTAAATGTTACAGCTCCCCCGCCCCAAATTCATAGGTTCAAGTCCTAAGCCAGAGTGCTTGGAGGTGGAGCCTTGAAGGTACTTGGGTCGAGATGAGATGGTGGGATTAGTGTCCTCAGAAGACAAACCGCAGAGCTTGCTTGCTCTCCCCAGGCCCTGAGGACACGGTGAGATGGTTGGCGTCTGGTAGGAGGAAGAGGGCTCTTACCAGGCCACCCTTGCCAACACCAGACCCTGGCCTGCCAGCCTCCGGCCCTGTGAGAAAATAAATCCATGCTTTAAGCCGCCAACCCATTTTTTTTTTTTTACGATTTTATTTATTTTTATTTTTAGACAGAAGGGAGGGGAAGGAGAAAGAGAGGGAGAGAAACATCAATGTGTGGTTGCCTCTCACATGGCCCTCACTGGGGACCTGGCCTGCAACCCAGGCATGTGCCCTGAGTGGGAATCGAACTGGCAACCCTTTGGTTCGCAGCCCATGCTCAATCCACTGAGCTATACCAGCCAGGGCCAGCCCATCATGTTTTGTTAACGGCAGCCAAGGTCACCAATACAGACCTCAGTCCCAAAAAAGTGGGGCGCTTCTGTAACAAATACCTAAACACGTGGAAACGGCTTTGGCACTGGGTAGTAGGGGGAGGCGGGAGAGTGTTGAGGTGCATGTAGAAATAGGGGTGTTAGGGGTGATTCTGGTGCGGACCCAGGTGGAAATGGGAAACGAGGTGCGGGAACTGGAGGAAGGGGGATCCTTGTCACAACGGGGCAAAGCCCTCAGCTGAACTGCGCACCACGTTTTGTGGCAGGCAGAGCTTGTGAGCCGCAAAGGAGGGGCTTGGCTCCCCCTGACTGCTCATGAAAGTGCATGTCAACCTTTTTCACCTGGCAGCACCCACAGATAAATTACTGAAATTCTGTGGCACACCAAAAAAATAGATTTTTTGCCACTCTGACACAAAAAAAATAAGTATAATTTTGATTCACTCACACCAGATGACTATTGTTGTGTTGGCTGTTGTCACTCTTTTATTTTACAGTCTAAGGGAAAAGAGGTCAGTGCCCCTGACCAAATAGTCAGGTGTCACATATTTTAAAATTCTTGCAGCACACCAGTTGAAAATCACTGGCTTTTATAGTGAAATGAGAGGAGAGACAAATTGAAGAAGAAATTGTGAAACGCAAAGGAACTGGAACTTGGAGATTTGGAGAATTCTCAGTCTGTCTGTATTGCCCCTCCCCACCAAAAAAAGAGAGAGAAAAGTTTGTTTTGAAATGAACACTTAAGGGTGTGACCACAAAAACCATCTGAGACAGAGATCATGAGTGCAACTCCAGGGTTTAGTGTGCTATCTCCTTGGAAGTCAGGACCAGGGTTGGGATTACAGCAGCGGAGAGATTGCCAGTTTGATCGAAGGGGACAGAGAACGCGGGACAGAATGAAGGAAGGCTGCCAGAGTCCTTAGATTCTCTAAGACGGATCATAGCGCTCTCTGGCTGCAAATCTCCAAGTTTGTGGGCAATATATTAACTCTAGAGGAAGCCAAGTGAAGGGTTTCAGGAACTCTACTATTTTCGCAACTCTTTTGTAACTCTAAAAGTATTGCAAAACAGAAGTTTTTTTTTTTAAGACAGGGAAGACAAACCCCAGACAGGGAGAAAATGTAATATATATATAAAGGAGTTGTATCCTGCGTTTATAAAGAACTCAATAATAAAAGACAAAGAATCCAGATAAAAATGAATACATTATTTGGAAGGACCCTCACGAAAGCAGATATGGAAATGGCTAGAAAACGCTCGAGGAGGCACTCAACATCGCTGCTGATCAGGAAGTGAGAATTAAAACCACCGCAAGACGTGACGTCACACCGTTAGAACACTGGGGAGCGTAGAGACAGCCGGCACTCTCCCTGATCGCTGGTGGACGTGCAAAATGGTGCCGCCCCTCCGGGAGAGGTTCTGGCAATTTCTTATAAAGTTTAATGTCCACCTGTCACAGGAGCCAGCAGTCCCATCTCTAAGTACTTTCCCAAGATAAACAAAAATCTATCTTCACAAAATGACTTAGATACAAAGATTTTACGGCAGCCTTATTCATGATACCCCAAATCTGAAACTAACCCAGATGCTTATCAGGAGAATGGGTAAAATGTGCACCTGTGCAGCGGAAATCTACTCAGCGATGAAAAGGAAGAGACCACTTACTGATGCACAGGAGGGCGCGGCCGAATCCCAGAAACCTGTGCGAGGGAAGAGGTCAGGCACAAAGAATAGGTGCTTCATCATTCCACTTACAGGAAGCTCAAAGACAGCCATCTAATCTCTGGGGATAAAAGTTATGGTATCAGTTGCTGCTGGCAGGGATTTCCTGGAGAGGGGCACAGGGGGCCTGAGGGGTGATGAAGATGTTTCCGGTCTTCATTCGGGCGTCAGTTTCGCGGGTTCGTGTTGGGTCAGGAAAGCCTGTACTTGTCCTGCCGCATGGGGACAAGGCCGGCCGTTTGCACTGGCTCCCGCCTGTGTCTCTCCACTCACACCCCATTCCCGCTCTCACACAGAACACATCACTTCCCACGCTTGTGGCCAACCAGTGTGGGAGTTTTCCCACGCCAGGCAGTTCTCCGCGACACCAGTGGGTGTCTTATCAGTTCCGACACTATCAGATCCCACAGGTTGAGGGCTCAGCCCCACAAAACTGTCCCCACCCCACTTTGGGTGCCAGTCGCAAGGAGCAGGTCCCCAGGGCATCCACACTCTGTCCAGCTTGGCTGTGAGTCAGAGGATCCCCCTCCCCGTCCTCAGGTCCGACTGCTTTGCTGGAGTGGGTCAGAGAACTCTTACTCACATTACCAGTTTATCGAGGATGTGGTAAGGGCACAGATGAACAGTCAGAGGAGACACATTGGGTCAGGTCAGGGAGGTCCCGAGCACGGTGCCCTCTCCCTGTGGGCCCGGGCTGCGTCACCCTTCCTGATGTGGGTGTGTTTACTGACCTGGGATTTCTCCGAACCCCGTGCTGTTGGGATTCTTACGGAGGCGGCGGCATGCTGCATTATCGATTATTCACCTCATTTCCAGCCCCTGTCCCCTCTCTGGAGGATGGGGCGGGGGCAGAGCTGAATATGCCAAGCTTCTAATCATGGCTTGGTCTTTCTGGTGACCAGCGCCCCCCAGGAGCCCACTGACAGTCACCTCATAGAAGGTGCCCCAGTGTTCTTGTCACTGAGGACATTACAAGGGTTTCAGGAGCCCTGGGCCAGGGACGGGGGGCAGATACATACACAGACACATTCTATTATCTCGTGCATACATAGGTCAGAAGTTGTGGGAGTGTGTAATAAACGTCTGTGCCCATGACTCTGAGTGAACTATATAGCTCAGTAAAAATGAGTGAAAAAGCAAATTCATAGAACTAAAACATAAATGCAGAGGTAAAAGCTCTGATTGTTAAATAAGCCAAAGTTTTAAAACATGTTTTATTTCTGCCGTCTTCTGTTCTGGTTATCGGAGAGTACATCCCTAATCAGGGCCTGAAATGTATGCCGTTTTGGCGTCTGTTCTGACCAAGAGAACACAAATTTACAAATGTAAAAGGAGGTGGGAATGAGAATATTTATCGGAAATATTAACACTTTTCGTACCGCTCACAAGTTTCCTTGTGTTTCGCGCACCATCTGTTAAGGACCGCATCACGAGATGATTTAATTAATGTGCAGTTTGCCCAACCTGCGGTCCCTGGCGTATGTCTTAGAGATTTTTATGTAGTACAAAATGTGTTAAAACAGTCATAGCAAATTTAAAAACTGTAAAAAGCTGACAAATACCTCAGCATTGCAAATCTAATCTAATATTTTAATCAAGTCATTACTTGACAAACCTCTATGATGTTTTCCATTCATGTGCTGGCTGCATACTCTTCGATCCCTGTTTATGTGACGGTGATTTTGTAATCTCATTTTCTATATAAAGAAAAGAAAGATATTTCACTGTGTAGCTTGGTTCTGTGTGTATTATATGTATCCGTTGTATATGCATATTTCATGAGTGTTTCAGTGGATGCGTAAAGGTACCACTTCATGCCCTGGAAATGTTCTTTTGTGCGATTCCCATGGAAATGGACCGTCCATTTGTAGTTGATACGCTGCAATATCAAATATTTCTGAGGACAGAGAAGTTCTGTTTGGACCAGGCATCTGCAAGACCCAAATGCTGAGTCTGTGTTGCCTAACCATTATAAGAACTCCCTGCCCTGGCTGGTGTGGGTCAGTGGATTGAGCGCGGGCTGGGAACCAGAGGGTCCTGGTTTCGGTTCCCAGTCAGGGCACATGCCTGGGTTGCGGGCCAGGTCCCCAGTGGGGGCCATGTGAGAGGCAACCATACATTGCTGTTTGTCTCTTTCTCCCTCCCTTCCCCTCTCTCTAAAAATAAGTAAATAAAATCTTAAAAAAAAAAAAAAGAACTCCCTGTGGACTAGCTTCTGCTCGCACACATTCCAAGCCTGTTCCGCCACCGAGACAACATGGTTTGGCACTGGGGGTGCACTGCTACCACCATCGGAGCCCGGTCCCCGGCGTTGTGTCCTGGCGGGTGAGTTGGCTCCCTGGTGACAGTGCGCTCGGCGGCGACTTCCCACCAGGGGCCCAGTAGTAACTTAACTCCATGGGAAGGACTGCACATCACATGAAGGTGTTCTGTTAGCCCCACAGTGAATGTGTCCCCAGCCCACTTTGCCTTAGCCAGGTCCAAGTGGTGCTGAGGTCACCAGGTCGGACCGGACCTGAGAGGCAGATGACCCAGGGAAAGCTGACTGCTGTGAAAATGGTGTATTTTGCCAATTTTACGGAAACATATGCCTGTTTGGACACAGTGCTGGACCTCCTCCTGGGAACTTGGAAAGGGCTGTGCGTGTGGGCGGTCCTGAGGCTTAGTTTTCATTAACTTTGTTCACGTAAATTGGTTCCCATCTATAATTGTTTGCTAGTTGGACACGTCTTGAGAGCCCTCTCTCATTCTAATTATGCCGAAACCTCAGCTGTGTACTTTTCCTCCAAGAAAATCATATTTTTGTGTTTGTGTTTGATGAGGAAGTTGCCCAGTTTCTACAAAAGGTCATCCTAAATTTAAACCGCAGTGGGTCAGGAAGGAAGCCCAGGGAGGAAGCCCCGCACTCGGACCACAGCGCCCCCTGGAGGCCGTTTGTGAGGGAACCATGTTGGTGGCTTTGGGTCTCAGGTTTTGTTCACTGTCTCCCGTTATGGTGAGACTGACAAGGTAAAGTAACTAAACAGAAACCTCAAAAGGTATTTTGAGAAGGACGCAGGGACAGAATCTGGAAAAATTCACTCAGACTTTCTGTGAAAAAAAAAAATCCACGGACGAGTGGAGTCAGGTACTTTCTCCAGGAGAAGGATAACTCAGCTCTGTCCTCAGGGATCGAGAGTTTAGACCCTCTGGCCCATTGAGTCCTTCCTGGAGCAAAGATGTAATAGATGTACATAAATTATGTACAAAGATGTAATTTTATGTACATAAATTAATGAGTGATGCACAAATAAAACCCTGCAGCCCTGCCTCGGCTCTGCCCCAAGAGGCAGAGTGTTGTAAGGAAGTGCGCACCAAGGGTCAGCCTAGGGCCCAGTCTCCCTCGCTCGCTGCCTGGTGACGTCGGGGAAGTCGGTCAACCTCTCTGAGCCTTGGTGTTTTGTTTTCAAGATATGAGTTCTAGGACTCCTTCATCGGGCTGTGGTAACTCACCGAGACAATCCGTGGGAAGCTGGGGAACCATGCCCAACACGCCGGATGTCCAGGGTGTTCACTCTGCTGGTGGTGATGTGGTTCAGAATCCTCGTCCCACCAGTCACTAGCCATGAAACTGTGGGTGAATTATGTAACCTTTCCAAGCCCCGGTTTCCTCTTGAATAATATGCAGCTCTACAGGATTTCCATTAGGATTGGAGATAATGTATCTGTGTTTAATATAATGATTGAGGCTCTTAAAAGTGTAACCTGTTACACTTGCAAGCAGACAGCTCAGTAAGAATAATGATGCATCAGAAAAAGATTTCCAAACCACATCACTTGTATTCACAGAGGACATCAGTTAGAAGAGAGTATGCACCAACCAGGGACCAAACCCACAACCAAGGCATGTGCCCTGACTGGGAACCAAACCCACGACCTTTTGGTTTACAGCGACTCTCCAGCCAACTGAACCACAGCAGCCTCTAAGAGAGCCCCCAAAGGCTCCGACTCCTGGTATGCATACCTGTGGGTCCCTTCCCACAGGCTGGTCTCTGTGACCCCTGGGGTATGACAGAGCATGTCCCTTTGTATATGGAGATGTAATATTTCCAAAAGCCATCCATTTAAAGAGTGTGATTCCCACTCTGGGCTCCTCCTGCCTAAACATGCGAAGAAGGGAGCGACTGTGCTGGCTGGAGTGGCCAGTTCCGACTCTCAGGGCAGAGCGGGCCGCTGTTCTGTAGTGAGGGCAAGGAAGAGACAGCCTGAAATCCAGGGCCTCCCCAGGGCACCTCTCAGTGTCACCAGGCCCTGTGACTGAGGCCGATGGAAACAACGCGATCCAAGCAGGACTGCTACTGGCCCAACCCTTCAGGAATGGGGGTTCGAGTCATCCCCCCAGATGAGGAACCTGGCTCGCTGAAGCGCTTGCTGAGCACAAGGGGTGCACGGAAGGGCAGTTATGAATACCAGCTATGAACACACCACAGTTATGGAAATGAGCATTTATTTCTTATTTTGTCACGAATATGTTTACCTAATATAATGTAGCACACGACGGACAGATTGACTTTACATCCTAGTGTTGTTCTTTAAAATGTTCCCAGCTTTGGTGAGATAAAAATGACTTAGAACACGGTGTCGGTTAAGCATCGTTAACTGCGCATCACAGCACCTAAGTTACAGATACCAAGGGGAAGAGGAAACATCAGCCGAGGGGCTTGCGTCCTCTCGCGGGGAGAGGTTACTGTGTTTCCGGGTGTACACAGGACAAAGGTGCCACGTTCAGCCGGCGGTGACCCTGTAACTGTCTTTCCCTGGGCATTGAGTGCGATATAAGGAGCTGTGTACGGGTGCCGAGCTGGCGACGGGTGGACTTGTGATGGTTAATTTCATGTATCAATTAGTCTGGGTCACCGTGCCCAGATATTTGGTCAAACATCATTCTGGGTGTCTCTGTGAGGGTGTTTTGGGGTGAGATTAACAGTTAAATTAGTGGACTTTTACAAAAGCAGATTAATCTCCATAATGTGGGTGCCATCACCGGATCAATTGAATGCTTTATTACACACGTGGCAAACACAAGGCCCCCGGGCCGAATCCAGCCCGGCACCTTGTTTCCACCCGGTGGCAGCACCCAGCTCCTTGCCCCTAGTTAAGGAGTAGTTACACTGATACAGTCCTAAACTTACATTCAGCCATTTGAAGGCAACCGTGAGGCTGATGTGGCCCCCAGTGAAAATGAGCTTGACACCCCTGCTTTATTAGCACAAAGCCTGACCTCCCCTGAGTGAGAAAGAATTCTGCCAGCAGAAGGACTTTGGACTTGAACTACAACATTGGCTCTTCCCTGGGTCTCCAGCCTTCCGGCCCACCCCGCACATCTGCAGATTTTGGACTTGTCAGCCTTCATAACTGTGCGAGCCAACTCCTTAAATCAATCTCTCTCTCTCTGTATATACATGTGTATATATTTCCACACACACACACACACACACACATGCATGCATACACACACACATCCAAAAAAGTGTGTGGATCAGTGATTTTAGTATATTCACAAAGTTGTGCAACTGTCACCACGACATAATGCCAGAGCATCGCCCAAAGAAGCCCTGTGCCCATCAACAACCTCTCCCCATTTGCTGACCCCCCGGCATGACAGGCACCACTAATTTACTTTCTGATCATTGGATAGATGTACCTCTGCTCATCAGCTGACAGACAGATGGCTTCTTTCTACCTTCCGGCTCGTGTGAAGGGTGCTCCTGTGAACTTGTATTCTTCGTGGCTCGCCTCGTGGTAGCTGCCTTTACTGCCCGAAGACTGGAAGCTGTGAGGTCGCCATTCTTACTTTGGACGGATGTCTTCCCAGTGGCCTCGCGTGTGGTCAACTGTAGACAGTTGTCACTGGCAGTTGGAAACAAGATATGTGCTTGGTTTGCAGGGGTGGAGTTTTACATATCTCCTTTAGACACACCTAGTTAATTATTTATTTTATTAATTATCTGAGCAGTATTTGAAAGTCAGCGATTGGGTGAACCTCAAGCTGGCAGTTTCAGAGTCAAGACTTGGAATACCCAGGAGCTTGGGTATTTGTTTGTTTTTGTAAACATACAATTCAATTATATTTTAATTAATTTATTGACTGAGGCAAATATCACTTAATTTTAGATTATATATGCCAGCCCAAAAAGTTCCCTTATGCTTACTTGCAATAACTCCTCGCTTATACTAAACCGCTTTCAGTCGCTACAGATTTGCCTTTTTCAACATTTCGTATGAACTGAATCATAACTATGTCATCCATTATGTCTGTATTTTTTAACTTAGCATAGTATTTTTGAGATTTTAAGATCAAACCATGTTGTAGCATTTATCAGTAGTTCATTTCTTCCTGAGTAATGTATGAATTTGCTACATTTTGTTTATCTATTCACCTATTGATTGATGCTTGAAATGTTTCCAGTTTTTGTCTATTATGAATTATGCTGCTGTGAACATTCACTTAAAAATCCGTGTGGACATATGCTCACATCTATTGGGAACAGACCTCAGAAGCAGAAGTCCTCTACTGTACGTTAAATTTACACCCGACATTTTCTGAAGCAGCGGTGCCGTTTGCACTCCCACTAGCCGGTGGTGCGTGCGGTATTTTATCCACATCCTCACCAATACTTGGTACTGTTTTATGTTTAATGATAGCGTTCTAATAGGTGTGTGGTTGTGTCTCATCGTAGTTTTAACTCGCCTTTCCCTGAGGTGTTGGACATCTCCTCATGGACTTATTAGCCATTCATAGATCTTCTCTGGTGTGATGTATGAATCCAAATCTATTGTCTATTATTTAATTGTATCATTTTCTTATTACTGAGTTATAGGATTTCCTTATATATTCTGGATACAGGTCCTTTATCAGATATGCGATGTGCAAATGTTTTTCCCAGTTTGTATTTTGACTTCATTTTATTCTGTCTTTTGAAGAACAAATTTTAAATCTTGACGAAGTCTATTTGACTAATTTGTTCTGTAATAAGTCATGATCTGGGTATCATGTCTAAGAAATCCTTGCTTAATCCAAGATCACAGATTTTCTTCAATGTGTTCTAGAAGTTTATAGTTTTAGTTCATATATTTGAGTTTATGATCTGTTTCAAGCTGATTTTTGTGTGCTGTGGATTATGGGTATTTTTTTTTCTTTTCCCTTGGGATCATTTGTCCTTGAAAATACTATCTTTTCCCACATTGAACTGCCTGGGCACCTTTGTTGAAAATGAATTGGCCACAAATATGGGGATTTAATTCTTAATTCTGACCCTCAATTCATCTGCATTGATATCTATATCTTTCTTTACACTAAAATTATCCAAGCTGCACCTTTTTAGTAAGTCTGAAAATCAGGTACACAAAATCCTACACTGTTCTTACTTTTCAAAATTGTTTTGGCTATTTCAGATCCTTTGCATTCCAAGTACACTTTGGGAACAGCTTGTCAATTTCTGTCAGAATGCATGCTGGGATTTAAACACAGATCGCTTTGAACCCGTCAATCATTTGGGGGCTAATCGCCACCTGCTAACGCTGAGCCTTCCAATCAATGAGCGTGGAGTGTCTTCCCACTCACTCAGCTCTTCCTTAGCTTTGCGATGCTTTCCACTTTTCAGTGTTCTTGTCTTTTACTAAATTTGTTTCTAAGCATTTTGTTCATTTTGATCCTGTTGTGAAGAGGATTATTTTCTTGATTTCATTTTTGGCTTGTTTATTGCTGATATATAGACATATGATTGATTTTAACCCTTCTATTCTGCGAACATGCTGAACTCATTTATTAAGTCTGGCTTATTTTTGTTTACTCTTTAGAATTTCTCCACGTATCATCCTGTATCCCAGATTACACCATCTGGGAATAAAGGCTAACTTCTTCCTTTTAACCTGCGTGCCTTTGTTTTTCTGGCCTTGTTACATTTCTCCAGCACAATGTGGAATGGGGGTGGGGGAGGCGAGTGCAGGCATTCCCACTCGTTCTTGCCTTAGAGGGAAGGCCACCGTTCACCATCAAGAAGAACGCTGGCCGTGGCCTTCTGCAGAGGCCTGCTTTATAGGATTGAGGAAGTTTCCTTCTATTCCTATTTTGTGGAGAGGTTTTAACCACGAGTACTTTGGGGCTGTGGCCAAATGCCTTTTTGGTTCCTATGAAGAGGATTATGTGGGCTTTGTCCTTTATTCTATTAGCCTGATGTTTGCATGTTAAATCAACCTTGCACACTAGTAAATCACACCTGGTCATGGTGTACAATCTGTTTTACAGGTTGTTTGGTTTGGTTTGCTGATATTTTGCTAGTAATACCTCTTGGATTTGGTTTGCTGATAATATCTCTTGTGGTTTCTAGCAATATTTTTAGTCTTATCATCCGTGTTCTGTGATGTTAATGTGGCTATTCCAGCTTTCTTGTGATGACTGTTTACACAGTACTGCTGTTCCCCCCCCCCCTTACCTGCAGGGATGCGTTCCAAGACCCCCAGTGGGTGCCTGAAACTGTGGGTAGCACCGAACCCCATATACACTGTGTTGCCTCTTATAATTTTCTTATGTATGTGCCTGTGATAAAGTTTAACTTATAAATTAGGCACAGTGAGAGATTAGCAACACCACCTGGTAATACAATAAAGCAATTACGCCGGCGTACTGTAATAAAACTTCAGTGAACGTGGTCTCTCGTTTGTTCCTGCTCTCTCTCAAAATGCCTGGCGGCACCGGCCCGCCCGCCCCTGACTGTGTGAGACGGTGCGATGCCCAGGCGACGTGTTCAGTGAGGTGGACGGGACACTGTGCGCTGAAACCAGGGCGACGTGACCACGAGCACGGCAGCACCTGGACTCCATCTGACAGCTGGTGACTCACAGGCAGGACTCCGGACAGAGGGATGACTCACTGCCCAGGCAGGAGGAAGCAGGAGGCGCAAGGCCTCAGCGCACGACTTAGAACGGCGCGCAGTTTGGAACTTACTGTTTATCTCTGGAGTCTTACGCTTAACATTTTCAGACCCCAGCTGACGACAGGTGGCTGAAGTGGCGGAAAGTAAAACTGGGTGGGGGTGGTGCTACCGTTTATCGTTTCCTGTGATTTTACTTTAAACCCGTTTGTGTCTTTGCATCTCGAAATGTGGTTTTGTAGACAGAACGCAATTGGACCTTGCTTTCCCGTCCATCCTGACGACGCCCGCCTTTTGATGGGAGTGTTTGGTTCCTTCACACTGGGCGTGGCCATCGATGCGGCTGGGGGTGCCCCTGACATTTTCCCATTCGCTTTCTGTAGATCTGTAACTTCTTTGTTACTCTGTTCCTTATTGACTTCTTTAATGTGAAACAAAAAATTTAGTGCACCATTTAAATTCCTCTGTTGATTTTTTTAGCTATACATTTTTAATTACTTTCTTAGCATTTTCTCTAGGGTTTACCATATTCATCGGAATTGCTCACAGCCTCCTTCAGAGTAGGAATCACATGATTCTGGTAAAACACGGGGAATTTCCTACGCTATCGCTCTATTTACGTTTCCCTTCTTGCATCCACACATCTACAGATGCTATTTATATGTTTACATTTAATCTGTTTATATAGCTTATATAGATACCACATGTAAATGCGCTATGACATCTCATCTGTCATACACCCAGCAATGCAGCGGTCCCTAATCATTGCTTTAAACACTCGTATGTCTTTTAAATGAGAAGAAAAAAATGGGCACGATTTTTTACATTCACCCACAGGTTAATCACTTTTTGTGGTCTTCCTTCCCTCCCTTGGATTTGAATTTCTGTCTCATATCATTTCTTTTTAGCATGAAGGACTTCTTTTAGTGTTCGTGCAAGGCAGGTCTGAGATAAATTCTCTTAACCTGTGTTTTTCTGGGAATCATTGTATTTCATTTTCATTTGTGAAGGACAGTGTGATGGTTAAGTTTGTGTCAACCTGACTGTGCCATGGTGCGCCCAGATCAAACACTGTTCCTGGGTCTGTCTGTGAGGGTGTTTTGGGGTGAGATTAGCATTTGAATGTGCAGAATCAGTGAAGTCCATTCCCCTCCCCAGTGCACACCGGCATCACCCAATCTACTAAGAGCCTGAATGGAAAGCAAGGCAGAGGAATGAAGAATCCACCCGTTTTTCTGCTGCCTGCCTGCCGAACTGGGACGTTCATCTCCTGCCCTGGGACAGGGCATCAGCTTCCCTGGTTCTCAGGGCTTGATTCAGACAGGGGCTGGACCATGCACTTTCCTGGGCCTCCGGTGTGCAGACGGCACACTGCAGAACTTCTCAGCCTCCATAACGGAGTGAGCTACTTTCTCATAATAAATCTCTCTTCCCCCCAAGACACAGAGACACCCACACATCACTAATATTGTACCATTTCAACGAGTCTCTTTCATATCCAGTACCCAAACGCAATGAGCATGCTTACCGGAAACTACCAGAATCTACCAAAACTACTTCAAACGTAAAACAAGTACGTGACTTAAAAAAAAAAAAAAAAAAAAAGGAATGACTTGAAAAAAAGGATCGCATAGTTTGCAAGGCTGTCCCAGTAGCTAAGCTCTTCCCAGCAGACAGACCCATTCGGGCTGTTCGGAGGAGGCATCTCTTTATCTTGGTACTTCCTGCTGACATTCGCGGTGGACAGAACTTCTTGACCAGAGCACTGAGGAATTGCAGCGTTGGTCTGGTACTGATGTAACAGAAACCAGACTGCCCTCAGGTTTCCAGATACATTATTCAGAATTTCCTGAAAAGGGCTGGGAAATGCCTGCCTTTAGGGAGAAGATTCCAAAGACATGTTTCTTACACAACCCTGTGTTTTCCCGAAGGTTGACATCGGTGTACTTTAAGGTCCAAAACGCCACATCGACGGTTCCAGATAGCAGAGCTGGGTGATGCCGAGTTGACTTGTAGACACCAGCCAAGTGCCCGCATTCAGGTCATAGCGATTCCTGCTCAGCCTTGAATCTAGTAGTTCGATGTCTTTCATCAACCCGCCGTGCCTGGATATAAATAGAATACCAGGCAGCGGTGAAATTTCCGCATTATTTTCCCTCTTTATGTTCCATTTACTGAGAGAAGCATTTTTTTTCCCCATGCAGACACGTTTGTGAGTGTGTTTGCTCAGCAGGGGAAGCTCACACTACCAGAGGGAGTGTGTATTAAACAAGCAAGCAGATGCTTTTATAAGTACAGGAAGGAACTAGCTAATCATCACATTGAGGAGAGTCTGGGTAGGTATGTCCGGACTGACTGTGAGCCCAGTGGCTGCGTTCAAAGCACCAGCGCTCTTAATAGGTAAGAAGAAATCTCATTATCTCAAGTAAAGTTGTAAGGGAAACAATTTGGAGGAGTATTGTTTCCAGTTAGAAGTGCCTTAGAGCCCTGGCTGGTATGGCTCAGTTGGTCGGAGCATCGTCCCCTAACCCAAGGGTTTTGGGTTCGATTCCTGGTCAGGGCACATGCCTAGGTTGTGGGTTTGATCCCCCAGTCCAGGCACATACAGGAGGCAACCAGCTGATGTTTCTGTCTCTCCCTTTCTCTCTCTCTCTCAAAGCAATGAAAAAATGTCCTTGGAGGAGGATTAAATAAATAAAGTGCCGGAGGCACCTGCCCTAGAATAACAAAGGTCCGTCCATGTTGATGCTGCCCCTGGACCTGGCTCACTGGAGCGCCGCTGATGTGCTTACACTCCGAGGCTTCAGCTTCGGCATGGCCTCTCCACCTGCCAGTGGCCATCAGGGGTCCTTCAGAGGGGGCGGCGATTTAAAGCAACATTTTTACAGTAGCTCAAATAACTCGTTCCAAGCAGTCTGCCTAGAATACTTCTGAGACACATGCCCTAATTCATCGAGGGTGGTCCACGGGCCAGGAGGTGGACAGGTGACCCCTTTCCAAAGACGGCAGTGACCTGAGTCACATGGCGAACCCGGCTGTGATCTGACTTCCAGCATGAAAACCCCCTAAGTAAGGGTTTACAATTTAGTGGAAGTTTATGAGTGATTTCTTTGCCTCGGATTTCTCCCTTAATGTCCCTAGTATGTTCAAGAGTAGCTGTAATGTCGTGTTAAACCCACTTACATCGGAATAGATCCTTTTCCCAACGAAAGGGAAGCCTCCAGGTTGATGGGCATTCTGCTTTGGCGAAGGTCTACCTAGTGTTGGAACAGCGTAGCGGCTGTTTTCTCTGAAATACCGTGTCGTGTCCTCGTTCCTCCTGCACTTGGAGAGTGGTAAAGAAGAGTCCACGAAGTTAAACACTCACACGCATTTATCTGATTTCGCGCCCGACTCCTCCTCTCTGCCAGTGGGAACAGCATCTCCAGGAATGAACTGAGTTATTCAAATGTGTCTTTGTAAGCACCAATGAATTTGCTCTTTTATGAGAATTTGCATCTATATAGCTGGAAAATATATACCATTGTGACTTTTGGAAATCGAGTAAAACCCACTAGAAGGTTAAGGAAAGGATCCAAGACTTTCCCACCGCCACCCTCCCAGGGTTCTTTGCAGTGTGAACACAAAATAAAGCATAAGAGAGAAAAGTCTTGAGACAGGTGCTTAATACTTAGGGCACCAGCAGCAAAGCGCAGCATATGAGATGTAGAATGAGGAAGAAGAACCTGAAGGGCCCCAGGCCATCCTCTGTCCTATGACCAGATCATCTACTCTGTTGCTCTTTGCAGCGTGGTCTCTGGAACTTGTTAGAAATGCGAATTCTCAGGGTCCGTCTCAGACCCACTTCCCACACCAGCAAACAATTCACCAATTCTCAGTGGACTCTGACCATGTGTCCTTTCGCTTTAACTCAATTCTGACACCATCGACTCAGAGGTTCAGAGTTAAGTCCCGTAAAACTGCCCCCGTTTCAGGCACCAATCACCAGTCCAGGTTGTTACCTGCGCTTCCGACCACGTGGCTCTAAATTGGGGTCCCACAACCCCCTCGTGAGGCTCGATAATGTGCTAGAGCGGCTCACAAAGCTGAGGGAGACATTTACACGCATTTACTAGTTATGAAGGATGTTACAAAGGATAGAGATGGACAGCAGAGGAAGTGGTGCACACGCAGAGCTGTGTGGCCGCTTCTGTCCCTATGTGTTGGGACAATGGGGGCTCTTGGTTCAGCAACTTCAGTTCTTAACTTTGGCAAAGAAAGAATTCAGAGCCAAGAACTCTTGAGCAAGAGGAAGTTTATTTAGCTCAGAGGCGGAAGAAGTGAGCCCACGAGCTGTGTGGGCTCAGGAAACAGACGACCAAGGCGAGAGAAGGGCCCTTGGAGAAAGCAAGCAGATATGTGCCTTAGGAAGGAGGCTGGGGGAAGGCTTGGGATCTCAAGAGAATATTCACCAGCTTTCCCGGTGTGTCCTTTCTGGGCTGTGGCCTCTACTGATTGGTCAGAACGAGGGGGTCGTTGGTCAGTGCAGCTGGTCCTGAGGTCAGCATGGTGGTTCTGGGCCTGGAGCTGAAACACAACCAAGGCCTAGATGTTATCTCTCCTTTGACTAAAACTCTGTCTCTGGGGTCAATAGACCTGGGGCTTTGTTTCTAAGATTATTTGATGGTAATTGGATGTCATTGTCTTAACACTTAGGGGAGTGTGCGGGTGGAGGGGGCAGGTGAATGGGGTGCTGGGTGGGGCCGATTGGGATCAGCAGTCTGTCTCCATTTCCCCACTGCACCCGACAAGGAATTTTCCTAGCTGCTTCCCCTCCTGCCCCACACGGAGTGGGGATGCAGCACCCTCCCAGCATGTGGGTGAATTCACCAACCCGGAAGCTCGTCAAATCTTCTTGAAGCTTGTATGGAGCTTAGTCTGCAGCTCCCCCATTTCCCAGAGGTCAGTGGGTAGGGCCGGCTGTCCCAACCCTCCAATCTCTTGGTCCTGCTGAGGACCAGCCCCTTTCTGAGGTTCTGTAGGGGCTCCATCCTGTTGCCTCATGAGCAAAACCTCTGGTGCACTTAAAAGAGGCTCCTTTTGAATAGCAAAAGATGCTGCTACCACTGGGGGAATGTCAAGGTTTGGGGGAGCTTTGCGCCAGGAACCGAATGTATTTCTTGTAGCACACAGTGAATCAGAAACTCTGGGGATGGGGCCCAGCAGGCCCAGTCCTAACAAGGTCTCTAGGCAACCGTGATACACATTAAGGTCTGGGTACCACGGCTTTATGGTATTTATTTTGCTGATTCTGGAGCCAGGTTTTGTAAATTTGCCACATCTCAAAGAGAGGGCAGTGGGAAAATCAGTTTCAATAAGAAAACCATTTAAACAGAGGACGTAACAGGAGGAATAAAGAACTGAAGGCCATCGCCTTGGCTACAGAGCCAGCTAATGCACTTTATTTTTAGATCTCATCAGTTATTTTTTATTTCTTCCTTTCAATCCCAATGTCATGGAATTAGATTGCATTGTGCGAAAGAGGACCAATAGTCACCCAGAATGCAATGGAACAGCACGGCCGGGGTCTGGGCTGACGGGCTGGCGCCGTGCTGTGCAGGGCTTTACCACCCTCCACGCCCCACTCCCCCACCCCCGTCTCCCCCAGGGCCGTGGTAGAGGACACCGGGTGCGTGTGGAGTGACTGCTGCCTTAGAGGTTCACTTGCAGTTCATGCGAAATACAGATGCAAGATACAGTGTGAAGGTTCCAGGGCAGGATCCCAGCGGAAAGAAGAATTCACTCCGGATGGTTCAAATGAAGAGACCTGAGTGAGGGGACAGTTTGAGAGGTCTGGGCAGAGTTGAGCGAACAAAAGAAGCAGGGCCAGGGACTCAGAAATTAGCACCTGTGTGGAACCGCTAAAGGGAGAAGATAGTGTCACTGGGGAAGAAGTGCACCAGGCGAGAATAGTTTTTAATGGAGGGATCTAGATCTACTGATAAAGAACAGAACCCTGGCCGGGTGGTTCAGTTGGTTGGAGCGTCATCCCGTGCGCCAAAAGTGTGTGGGTCTGATCCCCAGTCAGGGCACATACCTAGGTTGCAGGTTCAATCCCTGGCCAGAGTGTGTAGGGGAGGCAGCCAGTCAATGCTTCTCTGTCACATCGATGTCCGTCCCTCTTTCCCTCCCTCCCTCTCTCAAAAATCAATAAAACATATATAATCTTTTTAAAGAACAAAATTCAGTCGAAAAAATCTGAAAATCTAACGGCTTTATTAAGTGATTCATAAATCAGGCAGTATCCCATCTAGCAAGTGGAAGAGCTTCCAAAGAGTTGTACAAAGTGGAAGGTTTTTTATAGGCAGAGGATGTGGCCGGTGATTTACTAGCAAAAGAAAGGACAATTTTTAGGCTAGGTTATCTTTTGAGGGAAAAAGGATGGCAGGGGTTATATCATGCAGATTACTCCATTAGCATTGATCAGCAAACTCCAGACTGAGTGGTTTACATTTTGCAAAATATATTTATTGGTGAGGGAGAGGGAGGGAGGGAAGGAGAGAGGGAGAAAGAAGCAACCGTTGGTTGCCTCCCGTACATGCCTTGTCCAGGGATTGAACCTGCAATTTAGGTATGTGCCCTGACTAGAAATTGAACCCCCAACCTTTTGGTGTGCAGGATGATACTCCCAGCAACTGAGCCACACCAGCCAGGACCCCGACTGAGTAGTTTAAAATTCACTCCTGGGAGAGGCTGAAACTACAGTTAGGTTAGTTAAGTTTTAATTTGGTGATGCGGCTTAGCAAAAGTGACTCCATTTTGGCCTGCTGTTTCTTTTCTTTTTTACTCCAAAGCATGAAGGATTTCTCTCTCTCCTGTCCACCAATCTCCTGCCTCCCATATGCCAAGCTGAAACAGAAAAGGAGCTTGGTGATGTGAACCCCAGGGGTCTACCTCGGGCCCTGGGCAAAGCAGAGGGCAGCGCAGATGAATGCGTCGGGGGAGGCAGTTAGAGAACAATGAGAGCAGCAGACCGGTTAAAACTTGGACACTTTGACTCCCATTTACCTCTATGGGAATCGGTGCGTTATTTCTCTTTTATGTTAGGTAATCTCAGTGTTGAACGCGTGTTTATAAGGTCTTTGCATAAATATTTATTGTCTCAACATAGTGTTAACTATAAAAATATCAGAAACTATGACCAAATTAATAACCAGAATTTTCAGAACTCTTGATCCAGTAATGTCATTGGAATAATTTAGGTAGGTAAACAGTTTTAAAACATTGTTTATATTTCACAAGAACATTCAAGAGTCATTAGCATATTTTAATTAACACATTTTAGTAGCATAATTATATTTACATTACATTTTGTTATCCTCCTAATAGTTTTACAATTAATTTTCAGACACATTTGAAACTCTGCCCAGAGGATTTGATGTGATATAAAACAACCAAAGAATTTAGCAACGTTTATAGAAAGTTTTGTGTAAATATCCAGCTTTCTACAGGACGTTAAGCTCTAGTTTTGGATCCTGTGGTGAATCCAGAATCAGTGGAGAAGGAGGGACACAAAGGCACCTTATTATGGTGACCTTGGCTTTGCGGATAGGGACCGAGGGCACGTGACCACAACAGCCCATTCTGAGCATCTTCCCAACTCCACGCGCAGTGGCTTCACACTGAGAGTTGGAAGTGGGTCCTGATGGGAACATTTACACCACAGAAAGCAACAGGAGTGCAGATAAGGGCTCCTGCCTTGCCCCTTCCTTCCCTCCCTCCCTTCCTTCCCTCTCTCCCTTCCTCCCTTCCCTCCCATCCTCCCCTCCTTTCCGTATTTACTTTATTTATTGGAGAAGACACTGAGGTCTCCCAGACAATGAACTTCTCGCTTGGGCCTGGTTGGGGCCCGTGATTCAGGCTTTGCTGTCTGCGATTTGCCAGGGTGGCCCTCGTCCACAGGGTTCTCAGGCTGTAACTGTTTCTGTCAACTCTTTGTTTGGGGAGCATAATCCTGGAAGCTCTCGTCTTGGATAAGCAGTCCCCACCCACCTTGTGGTGGGGGGATAGCTCCTTCCAGGCTTTCAGGGGGCGCTCCGCCCCAGGCCTTAAACTGTCCTGTTGGGAGGACCCTTCCCCCCCCCCAAAGGCTGCTCAGGAGTGGAGCTGAGCCAACTCCCAGCCCTTGTCCACTGAGCCAGCACCCTCGTCCCCTCAGCCTTGGGCACAGCGGTTTCACCACCTTTTCCCTGTCTCTTTAAGTGCCCCTTACAGTTTGCTTAGGCCTCTCCAGGGTCCTGGGCCCAAAGGTACTGATACGTACTTTGATTATTATGATATCTTTCCTACCTCCTTCTTTGTCTTACATGCCATTGGGTCGGCTCTGATTCCTATGGATGAGTGAAGGCCACAACGTCCTGTCCTCATCAGCCCTGCAGACTCGTGCCTGCGGCTTCTTTTACAGAGTCAGTCCATCTCATATTTGCTCCTCTTCTTCTCCTGCTGTCTTCTGTGTTTCCTGCATTACTGTCTCTCCCACAGACCCTGCCTTCTCAGGATGTGCCCGAAGTAGGACAGCTTCGGTTTTCTTGTTTTTTGGCCTCCAGCGCTGTTTCAGGTTCAATTTGTTCTGGGACCTACGTGTTCGTCTACCTAGTGGTTCAGGGCACCCACCAGGCTCTCCCCCAATGCCACACTTCGACGAACCCGGTCTTTTTCGCTGTCCACCTCCCGTACCCGCACGTGGTAATTGGGACTGTAAGAGCAAGACCGATCTTGACCCTGGTCACCAGTGGCATGTCTTTTCTTTGCTCTTCCCCTTACACGGTCCTTTTTTTTTTTTTTTTTAAGATTTTATTTATTTATTTTTAAAGAGAGGAGAAGGGAGGAAGAAAGCGAAGGAGAAACAGCAATGTATGGTTGCCCTCACTGGGCACCTGGCCTGCAACCCAGGCATGTGCCCTGACTGGGAATCAAACCGGGACCCTCTGGTTCCCAGCCTGTGCTCAATCCACTGAGCTACACCAGCCAGGGCGGGTCCTTTTAGTAAAAGAAGGAGGTGGAACAAAATCCACTCACTCAGTTCGGGAGCTATACAAATGGGTAGCAACTAGCCAAGATCTCAAATTAACCTGCACCATAATTTTTCTCCTAATACTTGAAGCCTTGGCAAGGTCTGGGCA
This sequence comes from Micronycteris hirsuta, assembly GCA_004026765.1. Taxonomy (NCBI): domain Eukaryota; kingdom Metazoa; phylum Chordata; class Mammalia; order Chiroptera; family Phyllostomidae; genus Micronycteris; species Micronycteris hirsuta. Next base: position 135,556 of record PVJI01000563.1, read on the forward strand.
TAACGCCAGCTACGTTTTATCCTGGGGAATAAAGGCCATCTTTGAGTAAATAAAATCATGCCTGAAATAGGGAAGTCTGCTCTTTCAATCTGGAGTGACATTTTCTTTAGGCCACTAGAATCAGCTGTCCTTGGTAGCTGTGGAGCACCTCGATAATGACAGTGTCTGTATTCAACACTTTCTGATTCACATTCAACCCAACTATTAGGCTGTTTTACAGACTCAGACAACCGGCACATCGAAGTTTAAAGACTAAATTACTTCCTGTGCACCTGACTGGTGGAAGGTCTGCGTCTGTGGCGGTGTGAACCAGCCCACGCCTTCTCTGCAGGTCAGTTTCCCTGATGGCAAAATGGGAGCCACAGAGGAGCTCACCCACCGAGGCCCGGGTTAGACCCTAAATCACGCTTTCCCAGAGCGGCGGCCCATACACACCAGTCATCAGCGTCGTTCCCTGTGTTCGTGCGGCCGCCCAGATGTCTCCCTCCGTCACAATTTTAACTGCCTTTGAGGAAGTTAAACTGTAAGTAAACTCTCTTTGAGTTCAAAGTCAAGCTCACTTATTCATCTCATTTAAAAATTTTTCTACCTATGCTCGTTTGGGTTCCTTTTTAACTTTCGTAAAGAAAGGTAACATAAAGGGACGATCTAGTTTAGTACAAATACATTTCTTTTTGCATTACTGTTTGGTACAGCGTTTGCATGACCGAAGATGCTTCTGGACACTGTCCATTCTGCTTTCCCAGGCAGAGTTAGTTCCAAACCTGCTGAAGACATTTCCCTCTGAAAAACCAGGGCAAGATGCGTGGGGTGCAGGCGGGACAGAGAGAAACAGCCACGGGAAACACAGTTTGCCACTCCGGCGTGGCCTTGCCCACCCCCTTTTCTTGCAGCAGGGTAATGTCACAGGTCTGGTGCACTCAGAGAGAACCGTCACAGCAGAGTGCGCCGGGACAGGGGAGGGGAGGACGTCTCTCTCACCGAGGACCGTGGGCTGTTCTCAGCCCTTCTTCTGACATCCATTCCATTACCCGGCAAAACAGCATATCGTGTGGTAAATATTTAAAATGCCTCTAAAGATTTATTCACGCTGCAAGAAATTAAAAAACAAATGAATATTTAAAGAAGAATTTCCTCAGACATTTAAGTGTTGATGGCAACTTAAATTTTTCAGATCCGATGTATTAGATTCTTATGAATGTTTTAAAGCCGCCTGAGAACAGGCGAAGAACAGCGCAGTCATTGCCAGGCAGGCGCACACACGGATGCTGGCCCTGGTTATAGAGGGTCAATGCCACGACTTAGAATTCTCCTGATCTTGTCACTCCAACAGGGACATGTGTACCGTCGAGGCCCAGGGTGTTCCTCACCTAAGCACTCATCTCAGATCGAACACCTTGGCATTCGTCCAGTTTCACTTCCAAGATTAGGATTCTTAATCGCTTTAGACCTTTTGCTGTTTTAAAGCTCAAATGAGGATTACTGGTTCGTCAGTGTTTTCACTGGAGTAATGCATTCAGTGACAGGACCATTTGTACTCCCTGTGCCTTTCGGACCTTAACAGGCTTGCCTGGCTCCAACAACCCAGGGGAGGGGATTATAACTTGGGATGATCCTGGCTAAAGAAATGCCAGTCGGCCGAGTAAACATGGCCAGTGCAACTGTGCTGGCATCTCGTACCTCAGACTCTTATTCACCTGCATTTTTCCCTAGTCTTTCTTCACCCCAAATCAGACGCCATTAAGAATGTGACTCCGGGCCTGGAGCGTGATTAGAATGTAAGGCTGTGGGGTGTGCTGTAGGACAGCTTCCTCGCTTCTCCATGAAGACAGGACTGCAAAGTCACCATGTCACAACTCTTGTTCCTGGGAAGGACCGGCACTCTTGGGAAATTCGGATTTACACGCACTTGTCTGGAGCCTATACAGATCTTCTGGCTGGGTTCTAATGTGCTGGCCTATTTGAAGCCCAGGGGACTGTCATTCATAATGCCAGGTGTGCTTTTCAGGAGGTCTCAGAGCCGCCAGAGGCTGACAGGGACCAGACTTGCAGGGTCTGGATGGACGCTGTGGTGCAGGACACATGCCTCTGGCTGGCTGACGCAAACAGAGCTTTCAGCTGCTGGCCGTGGGTGTGTGGTGAGCTTCTCACGCACACGGCCAGCTGCCACAGAGTCCAGACTGCCCTCCACGTGCAGATGTGTTATCTCGGGTTATTTACAAGAGCCAGAGAGGATTTGGTGAGAAGATTCCAAAGAGTTACTAAATACACCACCAGCAGTCACGAAAGTCCAGTGCTCTTTAAGGGTGAAGAATTCACACAAACATCTTTGGCTGTCAGTGCACATGTTAAGAGTTTTTACTTTTAGACAGAGAGAGAGAGTTTTCAGGACAAAATGGAAAACCAGACCAGCATCACCAGCTTTGAGGAGAATACATAACATGGAAGAGAAAGACAGAATTAACAAGGAAAAAAGTCCCCAGAAGAATCAAACAAGAGCGAAGAGCCTAGAACTGGAAAAGAAGACCTTAGCGTCTTCAGAGAAATGTAGGGGGTCGTTAATGCAAAAAACAAAAATGATGTCCCACCAAAGAGGGGCATCGGAGAAAACCATTGGTAAAAACGTGATTGTGAAAACAGGAAAAAAAATCACTGGAATAAAACTAGAAAAATGCAGTTACAGGCTTTTCAACAAACGTAAAACAAAAAAAGTCAGTGACTTGGAACAGGTGAACGGAAAGCCAGCCGAAGGCGCTGAGATGGACCAGGGAGGTCGGAGTCGCATGAACAAGATCCCAAAGCGAGAGACCAGAGAAGCTGGAAGGAAGGAAACTCTTAAAAACCACCAAGCAGAACAGGAAGCAACTTGCCAGAGCAGAAGGAGATCGGGCTTCATACTGCAAGGGCTCCCCAAGAGCCCGTGTGTTTACTGCCCAAAACGGCCCCGGTCCTAGGCCTCCGGGGTCGTCCATCCAAACCAGCATCCTGCTGGGGAACAGTCAGTGACGCCGTCATAACTCTGTATCCTGCCCGGCGGGTCCTGGACTCACCGGGGATCACAGGAAGGTATAGAAATGTCGAACCACTGCGCTGTCCCCTTGGTACTGGTATAATATTTACTGGCAACTACAATTGAAAACAATTAAAAATAAATAAATACACGGGCATCCCCTACTCTGTCCCTCCTCCCCAGACTTTACGGCCTCTCTGGGTTTTCAAAAGAGTCTCCCAACGCACACAGAAAATCTAACAATTAGAAAATACTTGCTAATGTACCAGCACTCTAGTGCTGCCCCACTGAAAGATGCCTTTGAGACTATTTCAGTTTCTGTTGGAAAGCAGAACTCTGAGCAAATTCATAATGAAAGGCGAGGATAGATAGATAGACAAGTAAACAGATAGAGTGCCTTAAAGAGACGTGCAGAGGATGATGGGAACAGAACGCAGGAACTATGCGGCCAAAATTCAGATGCGCTTTCGGGGAGGGAGCCGCGTAGAGGGAAGCGCCATGGAGAGCCCATCACCTGTCGCACACCAGCTACTGGAATGCAGGCTGGAGAACTGGGTGTTTCTGAAATAAAGCCTGTGGCTACTTTTAAACTTCTCCACCAGCACACAGTCTTGCAGAAGCTCCAAGATGTTCTCCGGAGGTGCTGCTACTGAAACCCATCACCCTTGCTTCGTACTGCACAGCAGTTGTTACTCTCTGACGTTTTCTGTTTGTTGCTATTTGTTTCCTCATGTGAGGTCGTCAGGTCCACAACAGCTGGGACTTTGTTCGTCTCTCAATTCCCATTGTCTACCACCACGCCGAGCACATGGCAGGTGCACTGTTAGTGTCGAACGAATGAGCGAACAAACGAATGAGTGCACAAGTGCGCGAATGAATGAATGAAGCAACCAGTCAGTGAACGGAAGATTGGCACTTCCTTCGAGGCAGCTTTGTGCCTCAGGGGACGGCTGTGGTCGGTGTTGACAGGAGAGCTTCTCCACGCTGCCGCCCCTCGGCTGACATTCACGAGCTCACAAAGGGGGCTTCCCTCGAAGGATGTCACTGCTGCTGTCATGGCTGTGTTAGCACCGGTATAAAAAGGGAAGTTGTCAAAGGCAGTATGGGCTGTGACAGACAGAAATGTCCCTTAGTGGAGAACGGAGAGATGCAGCGACTCGATGTGGGGGAAAAAATGATACTGCTCTCTCGAGAGGGGAATCTTTCTTTTCTCTCTCTCTCTCTCTCTCCCCCCTCCCTCCCTCCCTCCCTTCTTTCTTTCCTTCCTGGGAAAAGTCACAACTCAGAGTCCACATTGAGCCTCCTTGGAGAATGTGCTGAAACATGAGGCCACGGGTGGGCTTTCTGCCTCTTCCCTCTGCTCTCCCACTGGCCCACCGAGGACTCCTGCCTCCCGCAGACAGGAGCAGAGGCACCCGAGCGGCCGCTGGCATCCCCAGGGCCAGCCACACGGACCAAAGCCCAGAGGGGTGGGGCCCCCACCCGGAGCCCTCCTGACCTCTGCAGGCTGCCTCGGGCCAGGAAAGCACCATCTGGGACCCCCAGCAGGAGGCAGGCCAAGGCCCAAACACTGCTGCTGCCGGGTCCTCAGTGTCTGGATTTGGGCACATTCCTTAATCACAGAGCTTGGTCAAAACTCATAAACTGCATAGTCAAAACGTAAACTCTGCCTCAGTAAAGTTTATTCTTATTTAAAAGAAAAAGGAAGTCAAATCGCATCACTCCTCCACTCAAAACCTTGCCGTGATCTCCATTTCACGCCCATTAAAAGCCTTGTTCTGGCCTCCAAGGCGCCCGTTACCGTCTGATCCCACCGCCCGCCACAGCCGTCAGCCCTTGGATCACCGTGGCCACCTCCACGCACCCCAACAATCCAGCCAGCTTGCCCTGCCGCCTCTGAGCTTTTGCGCTGGCTGTTCCCTCTGCCTGGAATGCTCCCCCCTTCCCCATAGCCACCTGTGCCCACCTCTCCTTAGTCCAATGCTCAAATTCCACCTTCTCAGAAAGATCCATCCTGGCAATCTTATTTAAAATCGCACCCTTTCTCTGTTCTGGACATCTTTTATTCCTTCTCCTCAATGTGCCGATCATCCACTATCTGCAGGTGGGATTATAAATCGGCATAGTCACTTGCGGGGACAATGGGCGTTGGGTTTTGAAATAGAAGACGGGCTTGTCCTACACTCAGTAATTATGCTCCTCTGTTTCTGTCCTGGAAAAACGCCTGCTCCTGTGCACTAGGCGACTGTCTTAGGGGGCTCGCTGCAATGGGTCTAAAATAGTGCCAAATGGAAATAATTTAAAAGTCCATCAGTGGGAGGTTGGGTAAATATATGAAGGTGTATTTATACAATACGTACTGTTCAGTATTTAAACAAAATTCAGTACATGTACTAATAGGGCTGGATCTCAAAAACATACTGCTGGATAGAGGACATCAAGATTTTTATCTTAGCTCTGGCTGGTGTGGCTCAGTGGATTGAGTGCCCACCTGTGAACCAAAGGGTCACTGGTTCGATTCCCAGTCAGGGCACATGCCTGGGTTGCAGGCCAGGTCCCCAGTAGGGGGCGCATGAGAGGCAACCACACATTGATGATTCTCTCCCTCCCTTCCCCTCTGTCTAAAAATAAATAAATCTTTTTTTTTAAATTTATCTTAAAAATCAAAGAACAGGTATGACTATAAAGGGGGTCACCAGGGGTCTTGGTGGTGGTGGAACTGTGCTGTGTTTTGATTGTGGTGGTGATTAGAAAGTCTACACACGTGACAGTTACGTAAACTACACACCCGCACCCCCTTGAGTGCTTGTAAAACTGGGGAAACCTAAGTAAGTCCTGTGGATTCCTGTGGTTTTTATCCTTCATTTTGTTTGTGCGGTGAATTACATTTATTGATTTGTGGGTGTCGTACCAACCTCGCACCCCTGGAATAAATCCCACTTGATCATGAGGTATGAGTTTTTATAATGTTTTGGTGCACCCAGTTTGCTAATATTTTGTTGAGGATTTTAAAATCTAACTTCGTCAGGGGTATTGGCCTACAGTTTTCTTTCTTTCTCATGTCTTTGTGTGGTTTTGGGATCAGGATCACCTAAATTTTAAAACTCAGAGGATGGGCTGAATATCAGAATGGAGAAAACAGAGGGAAAAATCAGTGAAATTGAAACAGAATTCTACCAAATGCTTGTAAAGAACCAGCACCAGTTCTACACAATCTCTTCCAGAAAATAGAGGAGGAGGAAGTTTTTTCTCAGCGCAAATGATGAGGCCATGATTACCCTGTTATCAAAACCTAGCAGGCAGCGCACACATAGACGCACACACAGAAAACTACACACTGATATCATTCATGAATATAGTGCAAAATTTTAAAATAACAGCAAACAGAATTCAGTACTATACAAAGAGAATAGTAGGCCATGACCAAGCGTGGTTTATTCCAAAAGGCTGCTTTAATCATTGAAAACCCATCAGTGTAACCCTCCATAGGCTAAAGAAGAAAATTCACATAATCATATCATTTGATTCAGAAAAAATATTTGACAAAATTCAATACCCACCCATGGTAAAAACTCTCAGAAAGCTAGACATAGAGGAAAATTTCGTTGACTTGATAAAGATCATACACCAAACCTCCCCTCCACCCCCAAAACCTATAGATGACGTCACACTTAATGGTGACACACTGCAGGCTTTCCCACTAAGGCCGGGAGCGGGCGCGGAAGCCCGATGCAGAACGTCAGTTTTACACGATGAGCAAGTGGTGATGGAGGTGGATGGGGAGGAAGGCTTTACATCATGAATGCATTTGATGCCACTGCACTGGACACTAAAAACGGTTTAGATGGTAAATGTTATGTGCATTTTACCACGACACAAACATGGAAAACAAAAACCAAATCATTCAATGAGCAAAAGGCTCACAGGTTAGCGTGTCTGACGGAAGTGGTTCAAGGAAATAAAGTGCACCGTCAGATATTTGGGGAAAAAACCAGACAATGCTACACTTAAAGGTGAAACATGAATAAAGTGGAAACTAGACAAAGGGCCCTTTAGTATGGGATACAGCTAAGGATATTGCTCCCAATGCAACTGTAATATTAAGAGAATTATTTATTGATATAATAGCTATAATTTCAGATGTGATTGTCCATGTATAAACTCAAAGGAATCAACTGAATAAAAATTCAGACATCAGTATGGTTGTAGAATACTTAAAAATTAGTTGCATTCCTGTGCCTACCTACACTCATTATAATTCGTTAGAAAAAATAATAGAAAAATCTTGAGAAAGATCCAATTGCCATGCAATGAAACTATAAGATACCTAGAAATAAACCTCTAAACTGAAGTGCCAGACTCAAAGGAAAATTATAACAATTAACTGAGGGAATATAAAAGAAGATCCAAGCAAATGAAGAGACTTAACAATATTTCTAAATGGAAAGACTTTCAATTTTTATATTATAATGGTATAAGCTCTCCCAAAATTTTCTGTATTTCTCACAATCTAAATACCAATGGGATTTTTAAAACAAAAAAATTATTCTAGAGTTCATCTGAAGAAAAAGTGGGAAAATAGCCAATACTATTTTGAAAAAAAGTAATGTTGCATTAGTATATTTAGTAAGAAAAATTTCAAAATGTATTAACTTGTTTAATGGCAGATTGCAAATGGAAATTGCTTTTGCAATGTGGCAGATTACAATCTCTGTCAAAAAATAATAAATCATGCATTAAAAGGGGCTTGGAGTAGCTATAGGGAAATATTGTAAGTAGTTGTCTCTGGGTGATGGAATGATGGGTAATTCTTTTTAGCTCACCTTCATTTCATAAATTTACTACAACAGATTTACAGAAACATATATTAATAGTATAAAGAGAAAAAAGCAAAGTTTATTTTATAAAAACTCAGATCATGTCTTTTCTTCTTCCAGAAGTTTTCCGTTACTTAACCGCATCCCTCCTGATTGGGGCTGGACGTGTACACTTTGTTGTTTTTATTATTGCAGATATACTATATCATAATTTTTGGCTTTTCTCTTGTGAGTTTTTTTGTAAACGAGACTGTGTCTTTTATCTCTGCATTTCTCTTTAACTGTAGTTTTTCCATTACCATTTATCCTCCTTGAACCCCCCTCACCCCACAATCCTCACACCAATGTCCATGAGTCCTTTTTCGTTTGTGCTCAATCCCTCCACCCACCCATAGCTGTCAACCCGCCCTCTGTCTATGAGTCTGTCTCTGTAGTGCTTGTTAGTTCAGTTTGTTCGTTAGATTCCACATATGAGTAAAATCATATGGCATTTGTCTTTCTCTGGCTGGCTTATTGTACTTAGCATAATGTTCTACAGGTCCATCCATGCTGTTGTAAAGGGTAAAATTGTTCTTTTTTACGGCCTAGTATTCCATTGTGTAAATGTCCCAACGTTGTTTTATCCACTCATCTACTGATGGCACTTGGGCTACTTCCATGCCTTTGTGACTGTAAATAATGCTGCAGCGGACGTAGGGGTCCTTACATTCTTTCAAATTAGTGTTTTGGGCATGGTTGGTGGAAATGCAGATTGGTGCAGCCGCTGTGGAAAGCAGTATGGCGATACCTCAAAAATTAAAAATGGAACTTCCTTTTGACCCAGTGATTCCACTTCTTGGAATATATCCAAAGAAATCTCTGCATTTCTAATAAAAATCGGCAGTAAGTCTTTTTTGACTGGAATACTGTACAAATAAGAACTTGCAACTCCTTCTATCACCACTAGAGGGTACTATATCCCCACCAAGATACTTCTAGAGTTCAATGGATTTTTTTTTTAATTTAACAAGGCTTTTCAAAGCTGAGAAACCTTCTAAGAGGCATTATCAAATCTAAAGCATTCCTAATAGTGAGATGTCTATTTTATGATATCCCAAGATATCCCACCTTATCCAAAGTCGTTGCACTTACTATCCGCTCCATCCAGTCTGGCACTGATCCAAAGCAATTCCACTGGCTGTCAGGTTGGACCCTGCGTCTTGCCTCCACAAGAGAGTAAGTCATGTTTAAGCTCATTCTCTCTCATTAGCCAGCTCCGTTCTAATCAGTAAAGGTGTACAAAAATATTTATCTAATTGAATTAAAAGCTTAATGTTCTCCCATGAATCAGGTGCTGCCCTAAGAAAATCTAATAAGCAAAATTCCAAACGTACAGACACAAAAATTATGTGATTATTATAAGAACACTCTCTGATTTACCGAAGGTTTCGACACAAAGTTACAATTAGAAGCGTCTCACGCTACACTGAAAATATGGTCTTGTTTTTAGAATTCAGGTGGTAGCCCCTTTGACAAGGGACAGTTACGGTTTAAGTAGTGACAGGCTGCTGCTGAGACTGGAGGGGCTTCCCGAGGGAGGTGTGACTGGAATGTGTTTGATGTTATAAAGGGGGGAGGGGGGACCTGTCTGGTTGCTGAGCCCCTGGGTTACAGGGCCTCACTCGTGCAGAGTGGGGAGGAAGGTGGGAACGGGCAGAGTGGGGAGGAAGGTGGGAACGGGCAGCAGCAGCGCCCAGGAGAGCATGGGGCGAGGGGGGGCGCCGCTAGAGCTCAGACCCCAGCTCCCCTGCTTGCTGCTTGCGTGACCCTGAATATGTGACTCAGCCTCTCAATGCCTCTGTCGCTGTGTGCAAAGTGGGGATGGTAATGAGAGCCTGCTGCACAGGATTCGTACGGGATACTATGTGGAAAATGCTTGGGTAGCACCTGGTGCACAATAAGTGTGCAAAATATTTATTACTCATAAGTTCATTCAACAAATTACACAGGAAAGCTTCAATAAGTTGTGACTGGCACAAGGTCGTCATTCTGTACGTATAGACTGCCGTTATTGTGTGAGAGAAGAGCCCAGACTCTTTTTTTTTTTTTTTTTTTTGCTCCCCATGGAAGGTATGTTCCTATCACAGGTGTGCAGTCAGGAGATTACCCTTCCTATACTCAGTGTTAGCCAAAAGACTGAGGAGCTATGGTTCTTCTATCCTGGTTCGTTTCAGTATGCAGCCTTCAGTGCTAAGCATTCTATGTAAATGTTTTGCTAAAGAGAGAATGAGCTGGCGAGTTGGTACTACTGCCACTAATATGCCATGCTGCATTAGTTCAAGGTACAAAATGAGGTCCCATTTCCTTTAATGTTCAGTTTGGATTTAAGCTCCTTCCTGAACAAATTAATAGAAATTAAGACTTTCCTGGGGTATCGCCTCATAAATATCCTTAAGGAAACAGGATTCATTCAGTTTAACAAACAAGTACTTATGAAACATCTGCTGTGTGCTGGGCACTGTCCAAGGCATCGTAGTTAAAGCGGTGAACAAAACAGCCCCCCCAATCCTTGCTTTTATAGGGCTTACGTTCTAGTGAAGGGCACAGATGATAATTGAGGAGATAAATACTATCCTAGCTGAGTAGTGATAAATACTAAAGAGGAAAATAAAGCAGGTGAGAGGGATCTGTGGGGAGATAGGGGTGGAGCGGGTGTAACTTCACTGATATGTACTTGTGGGTGAGTGTATATATATATATGTGTATATATATATTAATTCTCCTACTCCCCCCCCCCCCGCCTTTCCCCTTTGGCACTATCAGCTTGTTCTCTATACCTATGGATCTGTTTCCATTTTGTTTATTCATTTCTTTTGGTTTCTTTTAGACTCCACATACGAGTGAGATCATATTGGTCTTCCTCTAACTTACTTCACGTAGCATACATAATACCCTCCAGGTCCATCCACGTCGTTGCAAATAGAAAGAGTTCATTCTTTTTCTCCCCGCTTTTTTTGCTGAACAATACTCCACTGTACGCACACTATCTCTTCGCCACTCGTTCACTCGCCGGCTGGCAGACACCGAGGCTGCTTCTGCATCTTGGCTGTCCCTAGCAACACCGCAGTGACCACAGGCTACAGCTATCTTTCCAAATTAGGGTTTTTGTTTTCTTCAGATACATGCCCAGCAGTGGAATTGCGGGGCCACATGGCAGCTCTAGTTGTAGTTTTTTGAGGAGTCCCCATACTGTCTTCCATGGTGGCGAGAGGCGACAGAACTTGAGACAGAGAAGCCATGGAAGTCCATCCCCGAAGCAGATGCGAGTGGCATCTTTTGGTCCAGGAGCTCGTTAACCTTGTGACTCATCCGCCGCGACTTTGGGGATTCAAATGCTCCCCAGTCCGGACAGTCTCCACAGCCACTCACCCCGGGGCCATCACTCCTGCTGCCGGGCCCCCTCTTTCACATGCGGCGCATTCATTCTCTGAACCTGGGTGTCCAGGCGCCCCGCGCAGCCTCTCTGGTCTCCCCAAACCTCTGAGTGGGGCCCACGATCACAGAAGGCCCCCCGACCCCACCCCCGTTTCCAGCCACAGAATTAGCTACTTCCTAAATGACAGAGAGGTCTGCACGGGCCACAGAGACAGTCTCCAAACACAATAGCCCAACCCTGACCCCATTCCTAACATCTGCGGATTCCCTCTCGGCCACAGGCACCTTCCAGAACACAAGTGGATCCTGACCCAGAGGTCAGGCAGCTGCTTCTGCAGAGGGCCGGTTAGGAAATACTCTGGGTTTGCCAGCCACACAGTTTCTGTCCCGTGGTCGTCTTTTGTTTTGCAGCCTGTTAAAACATCTTTTAAAAAAGTTCCTCGCTTGTGGGCTGAACAAAACCAGGCCACAGGTCATAGTTTGGCGACTCTTCGTTCCATTTGTCAGTTGTGACATTAATATTCATGCAAGTGCTCATGGTTTACAAATCAGTCTCCTGTTGGTTGATTTAGCATTAATAGGACACAGTTATCTGTGGCATCTGACACTGTATCATTTGTAAGACCTAATGCATAGTAGGCATTCAATTTGCTGCAGGGTGAAAAATGTGCATTATTCAGATGGCAGGCACCCAGCTGCTCTGCGGGAGGGAATTGAGAAGATCTTGGTAGACTCCCTGGGACGAGGTGGGTGACACCCCAGGGGCGTGGCCAGGAGGGAGCCGCTGAGGCAGAGAGTGACACTGCTCTGCAGTGACATTATAATGAGCAAATGAACATCAGTGGACACGGAAAAGAGTAGATGGGAGAGGGAGTGGAGGGCGAACTTGGCGGTGACCGAAGGACAGCATGCTGGGTGACCAAGGCCGTAGGAACTGTGAGCAGAGACACAGTCCTGTGGGGAGGGGCCACAAGACTTAAAAAAAAATCAACAAAGGTTACTAATGTTCCATTTTTACTTATTCGTCTTGCTGTGACATTAACCCCTTCTAAATGCCAGAGCTCCCGTTGGTGGCTTCCTCTCTCTTCTCCAGGAGTGAGACTGGCTAACTTCAAGCAGCAGGATTTCCTGGAGGATGGAGGCTAGATCATCCAAGTCAGGGGAATGCTAAGGAGCTAGGCTGGGAGAGCGCCCTGTGGCGCTGTGGCCAGTCTGCCCCTCCTACCTTCACCTTCAGGGGCAGCCCCTCCACGCCAGATGCCACCCTCTGATTGGCTGGCTTGGCCACGGGCCACCCTGTGGCCTAGGCCTGGTAGGACACCTTAACACCCCCACTGCATCTGTTTCCATTGGGGGAGTAGCTCCTCAAAGCAGATCAGGGTACTGTGACCAGGACAAGGGGACAGTTGGGCAAGCAAAACCACAGATGTCCGCTCCCCCAGCTGCACACCTGCACCTCCTGTGAGGGGTACTGGGGAATGGGGGAGGGGCAGGGCCCCACACTGGGGTCTGTGCAGCAGAGAGAAGAGAACAGTCACGGAAGACGATAGCTCAGTGGAGACAGCGCGGAGCCAAAAGGGGACCCTGAGAAATGTGCCCCTAGAAATTCACATGAATCTCAGAGGGCTCATTAGAATTTCCCTGGGATGTGGGAAGGGGCTTGAACCAATTTTAGGAAACATCTAGATTGTCTCCTACGTCCCTCACTTCATCTCATAGTCTGGTTCCACTGAACCTGGACGGTTGAGGACACGGGACCTGACATATAGGACAGGGGGAGGGACCGTGCCTCCCAGGCCATTGCCAGAGCAGCCGACCAACCTCTTCCATTTAAGTATGAAAGGGGGTCTATTATCTAACAACCTTTGCATCAGAAAGTCCTTCAGTACCTGGATCCTAGGGTTTTGGGATAAAGAAAGTGACTTTTGAGAGCCTTCTCTCCCTTTACCTGCCTGCCCATGGGGGCTCTAAGCCAGAGGTTCTCCAAGTGTGGGCGCCAGACCAGTGGACCAGCGGTCCAGCGGCGGCAGCATCAACACGGAAACTTGTTGAAATGCTAATTACAAGGCCACACCCACACCTATGGGGTCAGAAATTGGGGGTCGGGGAGCAATCAATACTTTAAGGAGCCCTCTAGGTCCTTCTCGGGCAGGGTCACCTTCAAGAGCCGTCGATCTACAGGACTGGCCCACAGTCACAGACAGCGAAAGAGCCGAGAGGAGACTCCCGGTCCCAGCCCACGTCCCTTCCTGAATCGTTCACACACGTCTGTGGGGGCTCCGCCGTTCCCTGCCTCTGTGCGCTGGGTAGTAGTATTTCATTCTGATCAGCCCTGCGTCTGCGCTCCAGAGCAGTGGATTCCTACACTCTGCCCCCAGAATTATGCCACTGTGGCAAAGATTTATTTTTCCTGTTTCCGCAAATTCAACCCTGACGCTGGTTTAGTCTTCCCTGGTTATCTCCTCTGAAGCTACGAGGGCATCAGTCAGCCAGCATCCAGTTTCTTTCTCAACCATTCTCGTCTTTGCTGGTGTTGTTCTAGGACACCTCTTAAATTCCAGGGCTTCAGCATCATGCAGAGAGGGACCTAAGAACATAGTCTGACTGCATGATGCTGCCCAGAGCTGTGGAGGAGGCAAAGATCTGCCTCGAATGTGGTCCAAACGAGCACATGGCGACCCGAGCTGTTATAAAGTGAGCCACTTCCTTGATTCCCTCCCAGGTTAGTCCCTTCCCAGCATGAGAGCCACCCAGGCCCCATGGGAAGCTGTGATGTTATCGGAGAGACAGGAAGCGTAAGCCTTCCACAGGGACTTCCAAGACCAATGTGGACATTTGTCCTCAAAGGGATCCTCGGCCATCTTGTTCTTTTCACTGGATTTGACCACCTTGTGACATGCAGGACATTCCCATGACCACCTAAATGCTTCTAGGTCAATCGGGGGTCCCCCTAACATCTTGGAACTCCTCGAGGGATAGCCCAAATTATCCATGCTGGAGCCAAACACTAGAATCGCATAAACCCAGGGCGGAGTGAGGGCTCACTGCTACTGGGGTAGATGCCGGGCTCCGGGAAGGTGACGGGCTACTGGCAAGCAGCCCCGTTAAGGGAATCAGGACACCTGGGCAGTTAGAAGGTTGACAAAGGGGCAGATACACCAGCCAAAGCTGGTTCGAAGGTACAGCTGTCCCAGCCCCAGGCCGAATGCCCAGTACCATGTCCTTGCATGTCGTCAGTGTCCTGTTTCAGGGCTGCTTCAGCCTACCTGTCCTTCCTCACCCCACCCCACGCCTGCAAGGCATAGCTCCGGCTCTGTGGTCCTTCCAGCCACTTTTTAAATATGAAATTTTAAAACAAAATTGAGGTCACATCATATTTATAGTATATAATATTCTTTCCCTTCATGATTGGTAACATATTTTCAAGTCCTTGTATATATATTTTTACATTTAGCAATTTATTGCCCATGTGGGATTTCACAGTAAACAAATAGGTACCATCATATAACCAACCTGTTCTCTATTTGGAGGCATTTATGTTCTATCTCTTATCGATATAAAACAATTATATTTGTTTCATTTCATATTCTGGTCCTGAATCCAATTTGTTTAACTTTAACATTAGCACACATGGTTGTATTTGTCTCTGAGATTTTTGCCTTTCCCACTGTTTTTCAACCTTCTCTGTCACCTTCATTTCATGTTTTACATACACACATTCATTTTATGAACAGATTATAGCTAGTTTTTTTTTCACTTAATCAGAGATTCTACCATCTTTTGATAGTGACATTAAAGCCATTTACTTCTATCATGACAAAAGTCACACCTTGTCCTTGTTTTGGCGATTTATGGTTTCTAGTTTTAATTGTTTGCTTCCTTTTTCCCTCTCACTATAGCAGTCAAGGTTCCCTCTTCTTCCCATTCATGATTAGGAAATTACATACCTTTTTGGTTTTCTGCTTGGGTCTACCTCATTTAAAATGTATAGCTCTCTTTAAACTACGCTTCTCTATTTCTTGCATTTAAAAAATTATACAAGTAAAACATAAACATGTTTCCATTTTAAAAGTTCAAGTAAGACCAGACCAAAGTGTGCAGAATGAAAAGTGACAGTTTCCCGGATCTCAGCGGGTGCACCAGGCAGCCGGTGCCGGGGGCTGGTGTGCATCTATCCAGACCTGTGCGCATGTGCACCTGCGCGTGTGCATGTGTGCAGATTTGCAGATCTGGAAACACAAATAGGATCAATATGCATGACTCCTTGCTCTTTCCATTTAATCATGCATTTCCTTGTAAATAAATAGATCCAGTATTCTGTCACTACTTACACCTGGGTCATTTGTCATAATAGGCCATGATGTGGATTCACCTATTTAGCTAATCCTCTGCTCATAAATGTTTAAATTGGCTCCAATTTCTCATGACTAGAAGCAATGCTCTAATAAAAAAATTATTTTATACACATATTTGTGCACCTGTGCAAGTACCTCTGTTGTATTCATACCTAGGAGTGAAATTACTGAGTCAAAAAAAAAAAAAGATGTACATTTCAGCTTTTGATAGCTATGACCAAAGTGGCCTTTTAGAAGTTGTATCATTATACTTTCAAAACTCAGTTCAGTACCTGTAGCCTCACAATTTTTACTAACGCTGGGTTTCAGCAACCTGTAACATTTTTGCTCAGCTGATGCAGCTCACCAGATGGCAGTGAGGCTGCGGGGTTTTTCTTGTTTGCTGGTCCTTTGGTTGTTTCTGTGAATTCCCTGTACTTTATCCTGCACTTTCATGTACTTTGCCCGTTTGTCTGTTTTATTAGTTATCTTTTTGCACAGTATTTTGCAGGCGCTCTGTATTACAGGTCTTAGTCCTTGGTCTGTTATAGATGCTGAAAATACATCTTCGCCAAGTCTGTGGCCTGATTTTAAATTTGTTGAAGGTAACATTTGTCCCATAGACATTTAATACTTTGTAGTTACCATGTCTTTAAATCCATAGTTTCCGGGTCTCATGTCTTTGTAACCCTACTGCACCATTATAAAGATAGTATACACTTTTTACAGTCATTTTTAATTCACAGTTTAGTATTTACACAGAGCAAAATTCTCTCCTTGTAGTGCACCACTCTGCATTTTAGCAAATTCATGCAGCCACATAACCCCCTGCCACAGACAAGACAGGAAGCAGGTTTGTAAGCCCCCAAACCCACTTGCGTCCTTCTCCCCACACACCCCTGGACACCGCTGACCTGTTTGCAAGGGTTTCTCATAAAAGTGGAATCATAAGTCCACAGCCTTTTATCTTACTTCTCCACTTGTCATGCATGTGGCACTCACCCGTGCTGTGGGGATTGCGGCCCTTTTTACTGCCGAGTAGTGCTCCAGTGTAGGGAAGCACTGGTGTGTCGATCCACGCACCAGCGAAGGGGCATTTTGGTTGTTTCTGATTTTTGGCTGTTATGAATAAAACCATTATTCACATAAAGATGAATGTAAGTTTTCCTCTCTCGGCGAACTACCTAGGAGAGGGAATGCTGAATCGTACAGTGTGTGTGTGTGCTTAGCTTGATAAGCAATCGATCTGTCTTGCATTATCAAACAACTGACTGTACTGGTTTGCTTTCCTGCCAGCAGTGCATGAGAGTCCCAGCTGCTCTACACTCAATATTGTCAGTTTTTTTAAAAAACATTCTACTAAGCGTGTCGTGGTACCACATTGCAGGATTAATTTGCACTTCCCTAGCAACTAACGATGTTGAGCATCTTTTGGTGGACGTATTTGCCATCCTTTTTCTCCCTGGGTAAAGTGGCTGTTCAAACCTTTTGTCTGGTTTTTAAATTGAGTTATTTATTTTGTCAGTATTGAATTTGTAAAGTTCTTTATTTCAATAGAAGCCCTTTGTCAGGTATGTAATATGCAAATATGTCTCCTAGTCCAGGCACTTGTCTTCTCATATTCTCTGAAGATTTTCCAGTTACAGTTCACGCACGGTATTCCGCTGGTTTCGGGAGCACGGCACGGCGGTCAGACATCCGTACAGCTTATGAAGTGATCCCCGATATTTCTAGTGCCCGCCTGACACCGCACTTTCTCATGTTTTAAGTGTCATCTGCAGAGAAATTTTTTTTAATTTCAGTGAAGCTCAACTCACAATTTTCTGTTATGGATCATGCTGTTGATATCATATCTGAGAAATCTTTGCCTAACCCAAGTTCACAAAGGGTTTTTTTTTCCCCAGAAGTTTTCTAGTTTTAGATTTTACATTTAGGTCTATGATACATTCTGAGTGAAGAGGACAGGTATAAATTGAGGTTCAATTTTTTGTATACAGGCACCCAATTGTTTGAGTACCATCCATTGAAAACGCTATCCTTTCTCCATGGAATTGTGTTCGCAACTTTGTTAAAAACCAGTTTGCTATTTTGATCTGTTTCTTGAATCCCTCTTCTATTGCATTAAATTCTGTGTCTGTCTTTTATCTTCACGGCACTGTTCTTATCAATAGTTTAACTCTTGAAATCAGACAGTATGAGTCCCATTTGTACTTCTTTCCAAAATTGTTCTGGTTATTTTATTTCCTTGGTCTTCTCATATCAATTTGAGGTATGATATCTAACAAAAAATAAGAATCCTACTGAGATTCTGATTCGGATTGCATTGAATCCATGTATCAGTTTTGGGAAAATGGACATCATCCCAATGCCGAGTCTTCCAATCCATGCAGACAGTCTGTCTGCCCATTTATTTAGGTGTTTGCTGTCTTTCCTTGGGGATTTATCATTTAAAGTACAAAGAAAATGCATATTTTGTGAAAATTATATGAAATATTTCATTTGGGGGGCAGTACTAAAATGGTACTGTTTTTGGTGGTAAATAATGCTGTTTTTTAAAAATCCTCATCCAAGGATATGTTTATTGATTTTAGAGAGAGAGGAAGGCGGGGTGGAAGGGACGCAGCGGGGAGAGAGAGAGAGGAACATCGATGTGAAAGAGAAACATTGATCAGTTGCCTCCCGTGTGTGCACTGACTGGGGATCGAACCCTCAACCTTTTTGGTACACAGGATGATGCTCCAACCAAGGAAGCCACCCAGCCAGGGCAATGATACTGTTTTTAAATTTTGATTTGTATTTTTTCATTGTTAGTGTAGGGAAGTACTGTTGATTCTTGTATCCTGCAACCTTACTAAAATTACTCTGTAGCCCTAGGAACATTTTGGTAAATTCCTTGGAATTTTCTATGTAGACAGTCTTATCTGAGAATACACAGACTTGCTTCCTCCTTCCCCAGCTGTATAGATAACCTAATGCCCAACAGAAGTGGGAGAGGGGACGTCCTCGGCTTGTTTCCAGTCTGAGGAAAGTCATTTATTTGGTCTTTCATCATTAAGCACAATGGAGGCTTTTCCCTCTTTTTTTCTTTTGTAGATGCCTATTATCAAATTAAGGACATTCCTTTCTATTGCTAGTTGTCTAAGTGTGTTTAATCATGAATGGATCTTAAATTTTTCCAAATACTTACTCAATATCTATTGAGATGATTATCCCAGGATTTTTCATTCTCTTTTTCTGCTTAGAGTTCTAATCCACCTAGAATTTACTTTTCATATTGTATGTGGAAGTGATGAAACTTTATTTCCCCCCCCCAAATGATTAATTGTTGAAACCCTTCAATAAACTATCACTTCCCCACTGATTTGAAATGTCACTTTTGTTTTCTTTTGAATTCTCACAAATATATCTCTGTTTCTGGACCATCTCTTTTGTTCCATCAGTTTGTTGGTCTAGTCTGGGGTGTCAATCTCATTTTCAGTGGGGGCCACATCAGCCTCAAGGTTGCCTTCAAAGGGCCTAATATAATTTCAACTCCTTAACTGTTAAGGAGTAGTTTCATTTACACAGCCCTAAAGTTATTTCGGTCCTATGAAGGCAACCGCGAGGCTGGCGTGGCCCCCGGTGAAAATGAGTTTGACCCCCTGGTCTAGTCTTATGCCGGTCTACACTGAATCAATTAGTAAAGCTTAATGATATGTTTTACTCTGCTAAAGATTATTCCTGCCATTTTTCTCTTTGAGATGAATTTGAGTCAGCTTGACGAATCCCATACAGAAACCTGTTGATACATTGTTTGGGGGAATACTTGTCCTTTTAGAGCACTGAGCTTTTGTTTTAGAAAACGGTCAACATCTCTCCATGTACCCAGACCTTTATTTGTGAACTTCACTTCTGTTGCACCCTTCCCATGATGGTCTTTACGTAGTCACCTTACCAATAGCTCCCTAGTGTAAAGTTCCTCAGACACTTTTCCTGGATTTTGTCCAGGAAGATGGAGACACTATCTGCCCAAAGTGGCAGTTTTTTCATCTTTCTTTCCAATATTTATACATCTTATTTCTTGCCCTCTTTTTTCATTAGTGCATTGCACGGGGCACCAACGCTGGTGGTAGAGCCTCTACCAGTCCCGTCCCTCATTGTCACGGGAAGGCTTCCAATCTGTCGTGATGAAGTACTACATGATTGTAGCATTTTGATGGGGACACCTTTTCTAATGTGACACTTTCTTCCATGACCTGTTTACTACGATTTCCTTTCTAAACCAGGAATGCATGTTGCACTTTATCAACTACTTTTGGGGGCACCTGTTGAGATAATCATCTTTTTTCTCTCCAGAGAATACAATGAATTCTATCAATGATACTTTTCTACTTTACAACTACTCATCCTTTCCTGGGATAAACTGAATTTGGGCATGATGCAGTTTTTTTTTTAATACCCTGCTAGATTTGATAGGCTAAGGATTTATTTAGAAATTGTGTATTTATATTCATAAGTGAAATTAACCATTTTTTGAGTACTGTGTTCATCTATTTCAGAACTAGAGTAATAGCTACTGCTTAGACGGACTGGAAAGCTTTCCATCTGTATTATAGGCTACAAACCGTTTATATAATATGGGAAATATCTGTTCCTTCATTTTAGTAGCTCCAGATTGCAAAAGTACTTGGGTGCCTTTTTTATTTTTAATGTAATAGATTTTAAATTATTTTTCCATTTATTTTTAGGTGATGGTTCCTAGTTTTTCTCCTTCTTATTGAATCAACTCTGGTGATTTGTGCTTTTATGAATTAAACATTTCATTTTAAATTTTAATTGCATTTATTTGAAGTTGTACATAGCAGTCATTTACCTTTTCCTTCTTGTTCTTTACATTACTCATATCTCCTTTTGTTCTTAATGTGATTCACAAAGAATTCATCTGTTGTATTGGTTTTGACAAAAGAGTAATTGGTTTTAGTAATGAAGCCAAATTTTTTTATTTCATTGATTTCTACTTTTATTCTTATTCTGTTCCCTTTTATTACTTTGGGTTTATTTTTCCGGTTCTTTTTCTACCTCTAAGCCAAATGCTTAGTTTGTTTATTTTCACAATTTCTGTTTTTTACAAGCACTTAAAGCTGTAAATCTTTCCATTTGGAGCACTTTGGCAGCGCTCACAGGTCCTGAAACGCGCTCATTTGTACATTTCCAAGGAGCTTGTAATTTTAATTTTAATTCCTCTTGAATCCAAGTTAATTAGAAGCGTGCTTTCTCATTTTTAAAAGGATCAAGATTTTTTTGTCTGTCATTTTTACTGCTTTTATGTTGTTAAATAATACCTTTATATATGTAGCTAGTGAATGGAAATCGCATAATTTCTACCGTACAGAATCTATTGAATTTTTCTTTGTAAATATGCCACATAAATGTAAAATATATATATATATATGTAATATCCATTATTGCTTGAGAATAAAGCTCAACAACATTAACTGACTCTTCCATGTTCTTTTTGTTTTGTACTTACAATGCTAATTTGGTTTTCTTCGTTGCATCTGTTTTTATTACTTAATTGTAAACTCCTAGGTCATTTTGTTTTAAGCGTTTTAAGTAAACAGCGTGGGGCTCTTTACAGTTTCCGGTCTTTTTTTTCCAACGTGAGGGGCTGCCTTTCCATAGGCTCAGTCAGTCCGTTCACACTGTGGTTCCTGACACTCTAGACTAACCCTCACATGGTATTTTGTGTATTCTGTTTACTTTGTTACTGTTTCTCCTTCCCCTTTTGTTGAATTAATGAGGTTTCCCTATTTAACTTTTTTCTTTTAATGGTTAGGTAGTTATAAGTCCTATTGTGATTTTTCCCGTGGTTCCTCTCATTTTAAGCACATGCTTAAACTTGTCTTACAGAATCAATATCTTCAAGTACTGAGTAGAATTAGCTTCTCAAGAACCTTCTCCCCCACACTTCACTTTGCTTTTGCTGTTCTCCTTGGGCCCTGCTACCCCCCCTAGTAAAGATGACTAGGGACTTCAATTCCAGATTGTTCCCTCTCTCCTTTCTCTCCCTCTCTTTTTCCACTCTCCTCAGTCAATAATGATTTTAAATTTCACCAGAAGTTTTGTTGCTTTGTCACCAGATTTAGCGACCCTCATGCCTTCCTCCTTGATTCATTTTCCATTTTCCCGGAATGCATTGTTAAGTTGCTCTTCCTGAGAGGGTGCTTGAAGTGTATATTTTCTGAACCCTAATACTGCCGAAAGTGTTTTTATTTTGTGCTCACACTTGAATGATGTGTTCGCCTGGGCATAGAATTCTGAGTTCAAAATCATTTTCCCTCAGAACCTTGAAAGCTGTGTTTGCTCCATTGTCTCCCTGAATCCACTGCGGCTGAGGGAAGCCCCCCTATACAGGGTGGCAAACCCCGCTGCTCTGCCCCTCGGGCCCAGGGGCAGGACAGAGGGAAGTCCAGCTGAACATTCCAAGGGCTGCTTCCTCAGTCCATGCCACTTCTCAGTCACGCGTTCATTTCATAAATATTTGTGTGTGTGTGCAGGTAATGTTCCAGGCTCTCTATACTGAGATTTTTTTTAAAGAAAAAATTGCATACATGTAGAAAAGTGTAGAGAATAACACAGAACACATAGGAGTGTGCCCACCACCCATATTGACAAATCTTATCTTTTGCCTTATTTGCTTCAGGATTTTTAAAAAGAAGTGAAACACCAAGGAATCTGCTGAAATCCCATTCTTTCCCCTCCCAGTCCACAGAGAAGTGCTGAATAAAATACAGTGCATATCACACTCACTGATGGATTATACTTTTAATGTATGGATATATATGGCTGAATACTATATGGAAAAACAGTATGTAATAACTAATATAGTGCTTACTTCCTGCCTCCGTGTGGTCTAATCACATTGCACATACCAACTGGTTCTCACTACAACCCAGTGAAGTAGACACGGTTATTACCCCCTTTTTATAAACAAGGAGAAGTAACTCAATCAACGTCGCATAACTGGTGACTCACGAGGGTGACAGTACCCTGCCCCCGGCAGCCGGGCTGCGTAGTTTGAGTTACGGACAACTATAATGTGCTAATTTAGTCGTAATTCCCATGTCTCTCAACTCTGGGTAAATGGTATCTTATCTGACACATTCTTTTAAAATCCTGGGCTTTTTTTCTGCTCTGTTTTACAGAGCAGAAGACATCTGTGAGCTAGATGGTTACGGCTCATCCTTTCTTTTTACTGCTGTATAGCAGTGCCTTGTATTTTCATGAATATTTAGATGGTTTCCAGAATTTGCAGCAACTACTGTACTGAGCATATCTGTAGCTGTCTCCTGGGGCCAAGGACAAGAGTTTTCCAAAGGCTTATACTAAGGTGTGAAATTTCTGAGACACAGAGTATGTGTATTATCTTTATAAGTAATTCATATTGCTGCGCCAATTTATATTCCCTCCACATGAAAGGTGAGAGGCTCCCGCCTCGTGCTAGGGTTTGAATCAGGCTTGTTGGACTCCCGGTGTGCTGTGGAACTATTGGGCCATTATGCTGCAGGACACTGTCACCCTCTTCTTTTCTGTCTTGATGCAGACACCTCCGTCGGGCCCTTGCTCTGTGTGATTATGTGAAAGTGTTTACTGATTATTTATTATGTGCTTATTCTTCCTGCCAATGGTTATTTTCTTAAAGCTACAACACTACAGGCCCTGAAAAGTATCTGAAATTAGCCAAGTCAAGGCTCCCCTATGTTTCACAAGGTCCGTTCATTAGCCTTAGAAATTAACAGGAGACCGCATGTAACTTGTAAGAAGTTCAGCTGGATCTAAAGGAAACCTGACCACTAAGAACGCCGGGGTTTAATCAATAATTGGGTCTAAAGCATTAGATTTAAATTATTAGATTATATAAAAGAGAAACAATAGATTTTATAGTTTAATGTAAACTATTAGCTTTTAAAATACTTAGATATCTTATTATAATTATACTAAAAAGTGTTGGACAAATAATTAATATAACATTGGGAGAAATTCTACCAGGAGTTAGAATCCTTGTCCTCCAGGAACATACGTACAAAAACACACAGCTTTCTTGTCTCAAAATAAAATGTGTGTTCTCCCATTCGCTGGGCTGAAATTCTTGGAGTCGGTCGTGAGTCCTCACCTTCTCTCCTGACCTATGGGCCACTCACCAGCCAGCA
Organism: Micronycteris hirsuta; assembly: GCA_004026765.1. NCBI lineage: Eukaryota > Metazoa > Chordata > Mammalia > Chiroptera > Phyllostomidae > Micronycteris > Micronycteris hirsuta. Next base: position 159,320 of record PVJI01000563.1, read on the forward strand.
GGCATCCCTCACTGTACCTGCAAAAGACATTCAGACCCTAACCGCCTCTCACCGCCTTCACTGGGACCACAGTGGTCCAAAGCACCGTGGTCTTTTGTTTGGATTTCCATGGTGGCTGACTAGCCGGTCTCCTGCCTCTACTCTTGCCGGCATTCTAGTCTATTCACCACACAGCCATCAGAGTGAACCTCTAAAAAGTAATTCACATCATGCCACTGCTCAAAATGCTCCCCAACACTTCCTATCTCCCTCTTTACATTGGTTCACAAGGCCCTGCAGGGCCGGCCTCCCGCTGGCCCAGGTCCCTGAATCCATCCATCTCCCACCGTGCCCTTACCTTCTCTTTCCCTTCGTTCACGCCACTTTAGCTTCGTGTTGGCAGGATAATGGCTCACCAAAGACGTCCACATCCTAATACCCAGAACCAACGAAGATGTTATGATATGGCGGTGGTTCAACCAAAAGATGATGGTGGTTGGGATTAGGAGGTTAGCAGGGAAAGTGAGAAAAGTGAATGGCCAAGTTTTACTTTATTTATTACTTTTTAACAATTGACTTTGAAGGTAGAATTAACCCACATTGGAGCTGAGTTCAATGTGGGGGCTGAAGGAGAAGCAGCTCTCGAGAATGACACCCAGTCCCCTGGCCTGAGCAGCAGAATGGATGAAAGTGCTATTTACTGAGATAGAAAGAATGCGGAAAGAGCAGATTTGGGGGTAATCAGCACAAATTCAGCTTCTGAATATGAGAAGTTTGAGATATCTAGGAGACATCGCAGGAAGAGTGGGGAGTTTACCAAGTAGTCAGATGGTATAAGACTACCTGGCCTCTCTGGAAAGTAGAGCTGGTGAAAAGATGATCCTTTCATAAGCTGTTAGTATAGTGGTGTACCAAGCCATGGAAAATGTTACAAATTACTTAGAGACAGTGGGGAGAAGTGAGAGAAGAGGGCATTGTATAGAATTCTGTAGAAGTTTACATTTTAAAAGTTTTATTTATTTCTCTTCAGAGAGAGTGGAAGGCGGGGAGAAAGAGTGGGAGAGAAACATAGATGACTGCACCTTGCGCGCGCCCCTGACCAGGGACCTGGCCGGCACCCCAGGCGTGGGCCCTGAACACCAATCAAACCGGCAACCTTTGATTCCCAGGCCAGCATACAATCCACTGAGCCACACCAGCCAGGGCGAACTTTACATTTTAAAGGTTAAAGAAGGAAAAATGAGCAATGAAGACCCAGAAGGAACAATCAGAAAGACAAAAGAAATCCCCCAAGAACGCAGTATTACGGAAGCCAAGGAAAGAGACTGTTTCAGGGATTACTCATCTGCTGTGGGAGTGCTAGTAATTGGAGGACTGGACTTAGCAACATGATCGATATTGATCTTTTTCTTTTCTTTTGAAGAAACTTTTTGGGTAAAATATACGTAACATAAAAGTTACCATTTTAACCATTTTTAAGGTGTACAGTTCAGTGGCATTAAGTACACCCACATCCTTGTGCATCCGTGTTGATCTTAACAAGAATTTCCATAGCAAAGTGAGAGCTAGATTTTGGAGTGATCTTAATAATGCATGGGGGTAAGAAAGTGGTACCAGAGAACACAGAATATATTCAGCTCTTGTGAAACCGGGCTTTGAGGGGGAATGTGGCTATATGTCAGTAGCTAGAGGAGAATGGAGAGCCCAGAGAAATAGAGAGGTTTTTTAAATATTGGAGATACTGGTCCATCATTGAATGTTGACTCAAATTATTCTACAGGGAAGGAGAGACAGGAGGTAGGTTACAGATAGCGCGCCCTGCGAAAGCAGGAAGTAATGGCGCCAGAACTCGCAAGAGTGGACTGGCCTTTGCCAAAAGCTGGGAGGGAGACTGGCACAGAGGCAAGCAAGCTGAATGACTCTTTGAGACTGGTAATCCTGAAGAATAATGATACAAATCTGTCAGCTTATATTCCTATTCATTTATTATATATACATGTATATATACTTATAGAATACCTACTACCTCCTTTGAACCACCTGTGACCAAAGGAATGGACAGGCCAGCCTCTCAAGGCCTTCAGGGACACCTCTTTGATGTGGCTCCATAAGCTTTTGGATGGGCTTGGGAGAGGGATTATTCCTGTAACATTTACTTCGTATACCCTACAGCACAGGTGGCAAACACAAGGCCCTCCACCTTGTTTTATCCGGCCCGGCACCTTGTTTCTACCCGGCGGCAGCGCTGAGCTCTTGCTTAACTGTTAAGGAGTAGTTACATTTATACAGTCCTAAATTACATTCGGCCCTTTGGAGGCACCTGCAAGGCTGATGTGGCCCCCGGTGAAAATGAGTTTGACACGCCTGCACTAGAGTGAGAAATTACCTGTATTCTACTTTCCATTCCAAATAATCCCCCCATTGCACTTCCGGAGCGGATTCCTGGGAGATTGTACAGGAAGCGCACTGGTTACAGAACAGCCCGGGTGATACAGCCCCAGCTGCCCAGAGACCCGAAATCCTCTCATCACCCTGAACAACTGATGCCCTGTCCATGATCCAGTGAATCCCTCGGTCCTAAGACACACTAAACAACAAGAAAGCCCCCCCTCCCTTTCCAAGGAAACTACCTACATACAAGGCCTCTCCTCTGCGATTTCCTTCAGCTCTGCTTCTCCACCGGAGAGACCTCTCGGGGGCCCCTTCTCAGAGTGAGACCGGGTGTCTTCCACTGGCACAGGAACAGCTCCTGCCACAACCTCCAGGCCAATGCTAGTGTTCCAATCTCAAGCCCCTCCCAAGCCTTGCGTTTCCAAAATTCAAGAGGATACTCTGGACAATTTGCAATATCAGCACCATGTCCACGAATTAAGAAAAACATAAGCAAAATGCTACACTGCAATATAAACTCAAGATAGTGTACTTCCTGCTGCCCAGAGAACGCTTGCTGTGTATGTAGAAGGCCGTCAGTGTGAACTGGCTGAAGGAATGAAATATTTGGAGCTATGTGCCAAGGCTATGGCAGGACACTTCCTAGCAAAATAATGTTTCCAGATCCTAATAGTGCTGCTTCAAAACTGCCCGAGTTTCTCGGTACCATGCACCTTAAACCTCCTTTACTTCAGAAAGAGCTTCCCTTAGATAATCATCCACACAAAGGTAAATATTACCACCTTCTGCACTGTTGATGGGAAGAACCCCACCATCCAGAGAAAACACCCTTCTGGAAATTCAGTGTTTAAGAAATCACGGTGGAATTATGATGTACTGAGAACTGAATGACAACAAAAGCACTATTTTGAAAACTTGTAGGGTACAGAGAAGCAAGGGGAATTACTCTTCAGAATGAATTTAAAGCCCTAAATTATATTTGTTTTAAATAAGAAGGACTGGAAACTAATGTGGTAAGTATTGAACTTGAAAAGTGTTTTTTTTTTTAAATCAGGAGCTCATTTTATTTTATTTTATTTTTTTTAAGATTTTATTTATTTTTAGAGAGAGGCGAAGGGCGGGAGACAGAGAGGGAGAGAAACAGCAATGTATGGTTGCCTCTCACATGGCCCTCACTGGGGACCTGGCCCGCAACCCAGGCATGTGCCCCGACCGGGAATCGAACCGGGACCCTTTGGTTCCCAGCCCGCGCTCAATCCACTGAGCTACATCAGCCAGGGCAACTTGAAAAGTGTTCTTAATGAAGTTTCTCAACGCAACAAAAGTATAAATAAGAGAATAGTAAAAATAAATACAGAAATTAAACATATATGTTTAAAAAGAAACAGGTATGATCTACAAAAGCTGGTACTTGAAAAGGCTATAGACAAATTGCTGTCAAAACAAAAAATACAAAACAGAGGATTCACGCATACAATATCCAGAATGAAAAGTAGGATATAGCTATATATGCTGGAGAGAATTTCTAAATAAGAAGAGAATGCTATGAACCATATACCAAAATTTTAAAGGCTTCAATATATTTACATTACTTTTTAAAGGAAAATACCAATGATCAAAATTGACTCAAAAAAATATAAAACCCAAATAAACTAATAACCATGAGGGAAATGAATTGAATTTTCAAAATATGATGATTTCACAGATGATATTTACCAACATTAAGAAACAAAAAATACCTAGCTCGTGTAACCTGTTACAGAAAATGTTAAAAGGGAAATTTCCAAATGTGCTCTATGAGGGTAGCATACCACACAAAAAGCGGGGCTAGACTCAGGGAGCAGGAGCGAGAATCGGTGGAAGAAATGGCAGTAACTTAAGATAATGCAGATGGTCCCATCTCACTTGCAGGAAGTAGCAATGATTTGAAACAATTTCTGATGGAAGTGAAAAGAATAAAGTGCCAAAGCAGGGCTGCCTTTGAACATTAAGAAGACAAGAATCGTGAAACAAAGACCCTGAAATGGTTACAGCTTGCTTACCCTGATTCAGTCATCAACTCAAACGGTGACTGCAACCAAGAAATATAGAGGAGGCTGAGATCCAGAAGGGTGGAAATTAAGAAGGATCATCAAGAGCAAAGATGGGCTATTAGAGAAGGGGACTCAGATCATCCACACCCTCGGGTTCCCAATTACTACGCAAAGATGAGACAGTTGGTCAGGGAAGAAGGCTGCTAAGAAAAAAATGGATTCATTTCAAATATGGCTGTGGAGGGCAGTTCTAGAGATACTCTGGACCTCCAGAAAAACGAACCTGAAACATCAGTGGGGACAAAAATGACAAAACTAAAGCTGTCCTGCTTTGGACACACGATGAGAAGGCAGGGGAAACAGAAGGCAGCAGGGGAAGAGGAGGACCCAACAGGAAATGGATTGATGGCATCAAAGAAGCCGGAGGCATGAGCCCACAGGAGCCGGGCAGGGCTGGTGAGGACAGGGCATTGGGGACATCACTTATTCACAGTGTGGCCAGGAGCCGGAGTCCACTCAAGGGCACGTAACAACAACAATAACCTTGATACTGAACATGGACAAAAGCAGGGCAAGGGAAGAAAATTATAAGCCAATATCACTTATGAACATAGATGCTAAAATTAGAAAGCATTCACAAACTGCATGAAGCAGTGTATTAAAAATAAAAGTACATACGACAAAGCAAGGTTTATCTCAGAATCCAAGGGTTACTCCACATTAGTAAAATCTATCAAAGTGACCTGTTCCATTAATATACCACAGAAAAAACCTATAATCATCTCAACAGTTTCAGAAAAAGCACTTAATTAAATTCAATGTTCATTTCATGGTTTTAAAATATTCCTACTTTAAACTCCACTGGAATAAGAGGGAACGCCTTAACCTGAAAAAGGTTTCTATAAATAATCATAAATAATGATAACAAATATCATATAATAACACACTAGAAACATTCTCAGCCCACTAGAAATAGGAAAACAATGCTCGTTCTCACCCTTAATATGTGATGTTCTATTGGAGGTCCCAGCCCATTCACTGGGACGAGAAAGGGAAAAGTATCCAGAATGTTATTTATACATAGTATGATTATCTACATGAAAATATGAGAGAATCTGCAAATAAACTACTTAATGAGGTTCAGCATGCTTGCTAAAACAAGATTATTCCAAAATCAATAATAAATGTCCAAACAGCAGCAATAACCAACTAAAAACTTTAAAAAGACCCCAACTTACAATAGCAGCAAAAGCTGTAAGGTACCTAGAAATAAATCCAACAAACAAGTACAGGAGTTTCATAAAGAAGTCAGAAAGTGTTAGTGAAGGACATGAAGAAATCAGAATAATCCTAATGTGTTGGACGATTCCATTTTATCAAGATGTCACAACTCCCAAAATTTAAGCTATAAATTTCACTCAGCAAAATACCAAAGAGGTTTTTCAGTGGAAGTTGACGAGCTGATGCTGGAGTTAGTGTGGAAGAGCAGAAGCTCAAAACAGCCAGTACAATTTTTTAAATGAACACAGGGGGAAAAGGACCTTCCAGACACGAAGACTTAGTATAAAGCCATAATCATTAAAACAGCGTGGTACTGGCTCGGAATTGGTTTGACCAGTGGGAAAAGACAAAGCAGGAACTTCTCCATGAATAGATGGAAGTTCAGTTTGCAGCCATGGTGGCACGATGCATTAATGGGGGGATGAGAAGCTGTCCAGCAAACCAGGGCAGAACAATAGGTTTTCCACGTGGGGGAAGCGGGGAGTAAAATTAAACTTCTACTTTCCACCATTGGAAAAAAAAAAAAAAAAGTCCCAGATGGATCAACTTTACAAGTGGAGCAAACAAAACTTTACAATGTTAAGGGGAAGAAAAACATAGGAGCCTTTCTTCGTGGCATCAGGTATGGAGAGAGTTTTGTTTTGTTTTTTTAAATAAGACACACAAGTGACACTAACTATAAAGAAAGAGATCAACGAATGTGACCACGTTTAAAATTCTGTGTCATACAAAAGGCATCAAAAGCAGTTAAAAGAGTCACAGACTGAGACAACAGGTTTAAATGCACGAACTCCTATAAATCAAGAGGAACAAAGATGAAAGTATTTATAGCCTACTGGAAAAATGGGTGACTACGAAAAAGCAAATCACAGCCTCAGAAACCGTCATAGCCAATAAAATGCTCAACTGCACCAGCAGTGAGGGAGATTCAAATAAAACGATGAAATGCTGGGTCTTTAACAAGTCAGACTGTCAGAAGAACAGAAAGTCTGAACCTAGAAAGTATGCAGGGTCACGTGAGGGGAGCAGCTCTCAAGGACTGCCGATGGGTGTGTGCATTCGAGCACCATTTGGCAGTCTCTAATGAAACTGCAAATGTGTGTGTAGGCTAGCAATTCCCATGTAGGTTCCTCAGAAATCCTCCCATATGTGCATGGGACACAAGCACATATGTGTTCATACTAGCATTGCCCTCGATGCCCAAATATCGATACCATGGTATCAGCCACTTAAATCTTCATCAATAGGGGGGCGAATAAACAGGGTGCATGCATATGCGTGGATTTACGATCTAGCAATTAAAATGAATGAATTGGATGTGTATTTATCACCATGGAGAGAAAGAATAGAAACATACCGTGAAGAAAAAAAAAAGTCACAACAGGTACAGTTTTAAAAATCAAAGCAATGTTTGGTGTTTTTATGGGTTCATTTGTTGCAAAACCTAGATTGTAAAGTTACATTCCAAATTCATAATAGTGTTTGCCTTTGGAGAAAAGGGTGGAGAGTGGCTTTGGAGAGGGGTACAAAGGGATTTTAATTTTATCAGAAATGTTAAATAGTTAATTTTAAAAACAGACCTGAAGCAGATCTGGCAAAATGTTAACACTGACCAATTTTATGAGATAGGTAAATGCTGCTTGTGATATCCTGTCTGCATTTTTAAATATCTTTCCATTTTTCTAAATAACAAAACTAGAAACAGCTAGTAAGGAATTCTATCTCTGACAGATTTTTAACGTGCAGAGTAAGAGTTAACTGTCTAAATTTTCGAAGCAAGCAACTTTTACAATAACTATCTGTTTTAGAATGGATCCACAAAAATCACAAAGCTGACAATATTATAAAATTACTGAAATGAATAGATTCTATAGTTACCAGTATGGATAATTCTCAAAATCATACTAAAGGGAAAAAGTAAGTTGCAAAATGATATGCACACTGCTGTACCACTTATAAAGAAAATTTAAACACATAAGCATAGATGTATATTTACTTATAAATATATAGGTAATTAGGTAATAAAAGTATAATAACAAATGCTGGAAGAATACACACATTTTAACACTGATTACCTAGAGAAGTGAGCAGAGAAGCAAAGTGACATTCAACTCTGTCATCTTTAATATAAATAAAAACCTGTGGCAAAATGACAAATATATCACATTTGATTATTCTAGGAATACATACATAAAGGTGTGTTATTCTTGATGTGTATGCATTTTTAATTTTCAAAAGAAAGCACTGAAGAATCACAAACAAAATGCACATAATTCAGTACATCAGTAAAGCTTGTGTACATCAAAAACCCTGCTGTGACCATTTTTAGAAATCATCCTGTTTGCTTTTCTATGTTTTCAATGTTTTAAATATCAAACGAGGAAAAAAATGAAAGCAATAAAGAAATATAAAATATACATATACCTAGAAAACCCCCCACAATCACAAAACATCATATGAGCAATTCTATATCATCTGCTGCATTTTCTTATTTTTGTCAAAAGAAAAATAAAAGATGTTGTCTAATTAGAAACGTGACTTTCTATTATTAAAATTGTGGGAGTCCATTTTAATGTGTTTATCTCGCTACTAGTCTATAATTTATATCTCAGCGTGGAAATTTGTTCGCGTGCCTGTGACAGGTTAATGCAGTTTAAACATGCATTTTCCTTTCGTTGGCTGAAGAGTTAAATCGTTATTCAGAGCATTTTAAGTTTCAATTTCAGCCGTGAGAGAGGAGGATTCTTTGCTTTTTCAAGGTTGAATCAGAATGTTTCCGATTCAAAACGCTATTAATTAATGGCTACGCAGTGGATCTATTTAGGGAATTGGTACCGACCCGGGATTAACAGTGGAACTGCTAAATGAGAAAACTTTTTCGATGCAGACTCACGGAGATTTTTAATTTGGTCTGACAGCGGTGGACAGAAGTGAAATGCAATTCCAGCCCGCTTCGCTAACGATCGTCATTATGAATCGAAAGACAGGTCAGGTATTAACATTTTTTTTTCCTTAAAAAAATAAAAAAACTTTCTCGGACTCCGCCGGACACCCAGCTGGCGGAGGACCAGCGGGCGAGGGGGGGCGAAGCCGGCAGGCTGCCCAGAAGTTACGATCGGAGAGTTTTCTCTTTATTAAAATTACCTGGCTCGCCAGCAGAGGCAAGAACGCGAAGACAAGATAATTTCTTAGGCTGTTAACAGGGACTTAGGCCGGCGGGCCGCGCGTTCCGAGGGGGTGTCCTGCGGCCCGGGGCGGGTCCCGCCGCCCCCGCGGGCTCCGGTGCGTCAGGGGCGCGTCAAGCGGGGCGGGCTCCGCGCGGGCGGCGGCAGCAGCGGCGGGCGGCTGGCGGCGCGCACCGGGCCTCCTGCTTCTCGCTCCGAGGCTGCGGGACGGACGCTCCCGAGAACTCTCTCGCTCGCGGCCGGCTGCGCTCGGACCGCGCTCGCCGGCGGCCCGGCCGTGCCAGCATGTCAGCCGCCGTGGCGTGCCTGGACTACTTCGCCGCCGAGTGCCTGGTGTCCATGTCCGCGGGCGCCGTGGTTCACCGCCGCCCGCAGGACCCCGAGGGCGCGGGCGGAGCCGCAGGCTCGGAGGTGGGTGCGGCGGCGCCGCCGGAGTCCGCTCTGCCGGGTCCGGGGCCACCGGGGCCCGCGTCGGTCCCCCTGCTTTCCCAGGTCCCCGCCCCCAGCCCTGGCGCGGGCGGCGCCGCGCCCCACCTGCTGGCTGCAAGCGTCTTGGCTGACTTGCGCGGCGGCTGTGGGGAGGGCTTCGGGGAGAACTCGGGAGAAGCTCTGCGCGCCTCGTCCGGCTCCTCCGGCCCCCGCCCGTGCTCCGCGCCCACCCTGGGCTCAGAGCGGGCCCCGGCCTCCAGCGCAGCCGAAGTCAACTGGCCCGCGCACGCGTCCGGCGCGCTCGAGGTCCCCCGCGCGCCAGCCGGCTCCGGAGCGCTTGCGGTCCCCGGCGGGGCGTCTGGCGTGGCCCCTGGCGTGGGCCCCGCCCCCGCAACAGGCCCAGGTCCCCGTCGGAGGCCAGTCACACCTGCTGCCAAGCGCCACCGCTGCCCCTTCCCGGGCTGCAACAAAGCCTATTACAAGTCGTCGCATCTGAAGTCCCACCAGCGCACCCACACGGGCGAGCGCCCTTTCTCCTGCGACTGGCTCGACTGCGACAAGAAGTTCACGCGCTCCGACGAGCTGGCCCGCCACTACAGGACGCACACGGGCGAAAAGCGCTTCTCCTGCCCCCTCTGCCCCAAGCAGTTCTCCCGGAGCGACCACTTGACCAAGCACGCCCGTCGCCACCCAGCCTATCATCCCGACATGATCGAGTACCGGGGGCGCCGTCGCACGCCCCGCGTCCACGCGCCACCCGACAGCCTGGGGGACGACTCCGGCTCCGTCCCCGGCCAGGCGCCCAGCCTTACCGCCAGCCTGTCTGACAGTCATTGCTGCTAGTCGTCCACCCGAGGACGATCCCCCAGGCCGTTTCCCTGCCTTCTCTCTGCCCGCCCCTCTTTCCCAGTGTCGTTAGAAAGAGGCACAGACTGGTTCCTGCGCTCTGAGGGTGCGTCCAGGAAGGCTGGTCGGACCTTGGGAGGGACTGGGGACCTGAAAACAGCAGGAATTCTTACAAAACGAATATCATCCTGAAAGGGGGAGGGTTGCCTCAGGACAGCCCCCAGGAACTGGTGAGAAGGGATGAACCCCGGTACTCCCCAGCGTCCTGAAGATGATCCCTTCCCTGGACGAAGAGATGTGAAACTGGAATTCTCAGGTGCCTGAGGAGCTCCCAGTCTCAAAGGACTCTGGTGTCTTACCCACCCACCAGGGCGGACCTTGAAGAGGGTATCAGGGGTGGCAGTCTTGGAAATGTCCAGGACTGGATTGGTGAGAGGCCTTTGGAAACAGAAATGATTTCTATTTCTGTAAACAGCAATGTTTACTAATTTATTTTTAGTATCTTTTAAACAGGGATCCCAGGTTGATGGGAGGTCGAAGTTCTCCACTCCCCAAAAGCCCCAGCTACCTCTGCTAGGAGAGACCATGTAAGAGTCCATGTGGATGTATGGCTGGGAGGTGCTTCTTGCTGTTTGGGGGAGGGGGGGGCGCGGTGCGAGTTTGCTCTGCAGGTCCTGTTGCGCGGGGCGGAGCCCTGCCTTGCGTGGTAGCCTTTCTTCCTATTTGGATTCCTACATGGGGAATAACTTTCTTGGCTCACTCTCACGATGAGATTGATTTTTAACAATTTGGAAACAACCTTAAAAGCACCAGAAAAGAAAGGGATGGCCCCGGGCGAGTTTCCCCCTTCACCCAGAGGGTGAGCCCAAGTGACTTTGGGTGAGATAGGTCCAAAAACAATGTTCAGGGAAATAGGGCATGTGGTTGCAGCTGCCCACTAAAAGTAATCTCAGGTGTGGTAGATTCTGTTCATGTCTTAATGGCTAACTAGGGGATGATTTCTTTTGGGATCTGTGCATTTTTGTTTCAGCAACAGGTGAGTTGGTGGTTTGAGGAGGGTAAGGCGAGAGCGGCTTCTTCCAAAGAGTTGCTTGGCCTGGGTTTGTGGAAGGAAGAGCCAGGTGAAAGCTATTATCAAATAAAAGGACCCTTCTCCCCTGCCCTTGGAGTCCCTCCAAGTCCCACCCTCAGGACCCCTCCCCCTAGTGCAGGACTTGAGCATCAACAGTATTTATTTTTTTCTATGTGTATTTCCGCTGCTATGGGTGAAATTGTCGGCCACTTTGCTTCTGTACGTGTGAATGTGTAAACGTGTGACCCTGTTATTAGAGGTGGAGCTAAAAGGCATTTCCTGCTCGGTCAGGTTCTCCTTGGCCCCCTTGTGAATATATCGTGTAATAGTCCCTCAGTCACTCTTGTGGAGGATGCCAGAGTCTCAAACGACCGTAACAGGCATCCAGCTGAGCAAACTGCTTTCCGCTATTGTGCAGATGAAGACACTGAAGCCTAGATAAGCTCAAAGTCACGTGCTAAATTGCTGGCCAAAGCCATGACTAGAACTTAGGTACCCGGCTTTCTAAGTGACTGCCCCACGCTTGATTGTCCCACCTGCTTTCTCTCTAGGTCCTTAGTCAAAGGACACCACTTTCCCTACCTCCCTATTCTCTGTCACTTTGGTGTTCCTTCAAATGTTTGGTTCCCGCTGAAGCCTTTGCCTGTTGTGTTTAATCTGAAAGCCCTTTTCTTAGCAGGTTGAGTCCATTCCTTCCTTCCATGTCATGTGGACTTAAAGTGGAAATGAATCTTTGGCACTTTGGGAGAGATTGATTGTATCTGTTGACCTGGTAAATTAATTTTCAATGCCAAGTCTATTGTTTTTCTGATTCTGGGCATTCTAGCTTCCTCTAGAGAATGAGTGATGCGAACCTGACATTGGTACTGTGCTAAGTGCTCCTATGCGGAGTGAGGGAAGAGTGCTTAGGGAGGACCCAAAGGGCGGCACAGCCTGTGACCCGGAACAGGTTCATTGTTTGCTGATGGGGTTTAAGCAGGGCGGGTGGGTCTCTCCTTGAGTCACGGATGGGAAGAGGAGTCTGCCCATTGTGGAGGGGTGGGTTTGTGGTGGGAAGAGTCTTCCCTATGCTTTGTCTCCTCAGCTGGAACTGGATAGGAAGGGTGCTCCAGGCTCCCTTGAGGACTGTGACTTTGCCTTTCGGTAGAAGATCTACCATTGGATAGGCGGACCAATGAAGCTAACAGGAGAGAGGCTCCCACTGACCGTTCTGGATTCGGCTCCAAAAAGTTTGCCTTTTCCAATCATCCTTTGATAAATAACTTTTCATTCTCAAGCTTCCAAGTAGTGTCCTTTTTGGGGGGTTTTCTGCTTTGGGGACTTGTGTCTGGGGATGGCTTCTCACGATCTAAATGCGGGATGTCTGTCTGCGGCCACACCACCCTGAACGCACCCGATCTCATCTGAATGTGACATGTCTTTCGGTGACTCCTCCTTGGACTTGCACCAATGGAGGGAAAAACACCCAAAACACTAGAGTGGCCACATAATGGAGGCAAGATTTTTAGGCTGGTCTTTCTGACTCTTGGGTATTGCTGTTACCCGCTTTATCCCAACAGCCAGACAGTTCGTGAGGAGCAGTTATTAGGGAAGTGCCCTGGAAGGGGTTTCCTAGTTCCCTTGGTATTTCCACTGCTTCTTTTTGTTAAGCAGATGGAGTTCAGTGAGTGAGTGTGTCTGGGGATTGGTTGGGGTCAGCCTGAACCTCTGGGCCATTACCCTACCCCTGCTATCCTGAGTTCTAATGTAGTCATGATCTACTAACAAAATCTATTAATAACACTTTTCCTGACATCTGGGTTGCAAGCTGGGAGTGAACTCCAGGTCCATACCTAGGCTGTGAGAGGGTGAGTTCCCCTTCCCCTGCTGGGACGGGGTGAAAAGTACAGGCCTTTCCCCCGCCCAGGGAGACGAGAATCTGCCATTTGTCCTTATTTCCCATTTCTTCTACAAGTAGAGAACCAAATTGGAATATCACTCTTGACCTCTGTCTCTGCCTCTCACTTCTCCAAAAGGAAGATTGTGTTCTCTGATGGAGACATAGGAGAGTCACTGTGTATGCACACACAGACACACACACAGACACTTGGCTCTCCTCTCTCTTCTGCACCCCATTGCCTGTATGTATCCGCATCCCACTCAGACCCCGTTTTCATGTACACCTGCTGAGGCCCAGGCCTGCCTTCCAGAGGCAGGTGTGAAGAGCGCCTCTCCGTCTCCACTTTCGGAGCAGCCACGCTCCTTTGAAGCTCTCCGGGTAAGTGTTTTCTTTGTATATTTTCCTTTGGGTGGGTAATCCCAATACCAGGAATTGGGAGGGGTGGCGGAGACAGGAGAGGAATGGTGTTAGAAAGCCCAATTTTGTCCATAGATACAGATTCATCAACAAAATCTTACATATTGATACTGACTTGACTGGTTCCCCTACCTATTACTCGGTTGGTTGAGGACCAGGGGAAAGGAATATGATTAATTTTCTCTCTTAAGCCCCGACACATACAAATATGCACTGACTGTTAAATCTTGAGGAAATAGGCACTCTGACTAGAATTACGAGACCAAGATAAGAGGTAGAGATGGGACATCTGGTATACCAGGACACAAGCTTTTGTGCTTTAGTGATCTTGAGCCTCTTAGCCCTTTGACCTTTCCAAGTTGTAGCATCTTAGGGTAGCTAGTGTCCATAGGCAAGTCAGTATATTTTTAGAGGTACTGGACATAGGGCTTTGCAAAAGTAGGCTGCATAGACTACTCTAGCTGATCTCGGTTCATACAGATTTGGTTGAGATAGGCCTGCTGCAGGAGAGAAAGGTGCTAGTGAATGGAAAAATGTGTGCTTTATTCTCGGCCAGAATCGCAGATGAGGGCTTTTAAGGTGTAATGGCACAAGTTTCGTGTGTACTTCAAAACACAAGTTTGGGGGACTCTAGCCCTTATATTGTGCTGGGGATGAGCAGGTGGCAGTAGAGAATCTCCCTCAATTGGTTCCCTTTGATCTTCATTTGAACTGAATTCTTTTGTAGGGCCAATGAGAGTCCTATGGGAAGGGCTAAGTTCTTTAATTCACACTGGGCATCCAGAGTCACTTATGTGTTCCAAGGTGGTGTCAGACATACTGACTTTATAAGACCTGCCAGTGGAATTTCAGGGGCTCGTTGCGTGTTCAGTTACAGAGGAGTGGTAGATTTTAATCCTAAATAGAAAAGGAGGAATGCAAATGTTTGTTATATTGGGGTTTTGGGTAGAGAGAAGCTATATACTATTATAATCCCCAAAGCTAGAAAGAGTATTAGAGTATGGATTCTTCTTTCCCTAGGAACCAGGTCTATTCAGGAAATCAAGTAGCAGCCTTATTTGTTCCAAATATATATTTAGATTTTGAAGTCAAAATGGAAGCAGTGGGAAGGTTAAAAAAAAAATTGAATAAAGGAAGACAGACCGATTAAGCTGGAGGATGAGGATTTCTTTAGAAGAAGGGTTGTGTTCCTTTTAAAGGACAGAATTGACAATACAGATGGAAAAATAAAAAAAAACAGGAGCCGACTAACCTTCAAGGTGGGATTATAAAGGAGGGTGGGGGTGCAGTCATTACAAAGAGGACATGTTGAAATCCAAAGAGATAAACAGCAGGAGAATGGGAGCAAGCTCTCATATAGAAAACAAACACCCATCTTCACCAGGGACCTCAGATTCAAGGAAATACTGGGAGGTGCCTACTTGAATCTGCATAGAGCACAGTGGGAAATCATCCCTTTTATCAATGAAATAGGTAAATGAGAAGGTTACAGGAAATGGATACGTACCTCTAACATTTCAGCTTAGTCTCAGTGATATAACCATTGTAAATGGTCATACAAAAATGGCTTGGAGAACGTACAGAGTTATGCCTCTAAGGGAAAGAAAGCATAAGATAGATGAGACATGTGAAATATATCAGGGTAATTAATCAAATTAATAGATGTTAGGAAGAAATCATGATCACCTCTACTGGTTCCCAAATAAGTCCAGATGCTCCTCTACTTACAATGAGGTTACATCCCAATAAACCCATCATAACTTGAAAATATTACAAGTCAAAAATATAATAATACACCCAACCTACCAAACATCAAAGCTTAGCCCAGCCTAACTTACATTTTCTAGGAACACTTAAATTAACCTAGAGTTGGGCAAAATCATTTAACAAAGGCCTATTTTATAATAAAGTGTTGAATCTCATGTAATTTATGTAATTATGGCTTGCTGCCTTCATGCTGGGCAATTATGCTGAGTTTAATTTCAAGAATAATTGTCTTCCTCTTTTTCTCACCAGAAGCAGGAGACACAGATGGTCATTTTGTAGACATGGGATGCAAAAACACAAAACATAATATCCAAAATACGCTGGCAGCACTGTAGATGTAAAGTATCGGTGGTTTACCCTTGTGCTAACGTGGCTGACCCAGCATCCTGAGAGGATAGTGTATGGCATATTGCTCGCCCCCAAAAGATCAACATTCAAAATTCAATGGACGGTTTCTGTTTAATGTACATTGCTTTTGCACCATCATGAAGTCAAAAAAATCATAAATAGAACCATTGTAAGTTGGGGACCATCTGTATTTGTTAAAACTCAACATCAATTTGTGATTTAATTTAAAGCGACGTTAGCAAACTAGTAAAAAACCAAAAATTTCATAAATTGACAAACAGTATCCACCAAAAGCCTACAGTAAACATGAAACTTAATGTTGAAAGATTGCAGGCATCCCTCTTGAGCATATGGTAAAATAGAAAGACAGTCTCAACAAACTCCCGCAGACAGTCACATAAAAATAAAACAAAAACAGAACCCCAAATCCGTGTATTGGGTAATGTAAAAGCAAACCTCTACATAATTCATATGAAAAGGGCAATTATAAAAATTTAGAACTGAATGAAAACCAAAAGCACAACACAGCAAAATTTCTGTGATGCAAGCAAATGGCATCGGGGAAGGAGGTGCAGTTTATAGCTGAACTAAGTTTTTAACTCCAGAAGAAAAGGAAAACAAACCAGAAGAAAGCAGAAAGAGGTGTTACCATAGACCATGTATTTTAAATAGGGAAAATATTGCCAAGGGAGTGAAAATTCTTAATGATTAAAAAAAAAAGTTAGGTATCACAATGGTTATGCAGCAGCCATTCAAAACACCGTGCAACATAAACAGATACACACTTGTAGGTGTGGTTTAAGATTTTGGTGGGAGGGGGCTAGTGATTAGCTGGAAAAGAGTCTAAAAATGCCCCTAGAGGGATGATAATGAAAAAAGGTCAAAAAACTCTGCCATAGATGAAAGCAGAAATTAGTGAAACAGAAAAAAAAAAGGAATTGAGATAGCCCAAACTCTTTTTAAAAGCCTAATCAAAATAGGTTTCTTTGGCAAATATGATTAAAAAAAAAAAAACAAGGCATGCAGAAGTTATCAGGAATAAAAAAGGACATAAAATCATAACACATAAGCAGTTCTTTAAATTATAAGAGAATAATACAACTTTATATCACTAGAGTTGAAAAAGATAGGAATAATTTTAAAGAAAAATATAAAATTGCAAAATGGTTTAAGAAGATGTAGAAAATCTGAACTGAAATGGTAGTCAAAGATCTATCCCTAAAAAAGGCTCTAGGTCTAGGCGGTTTTATAGACAAGTTCTTGAAATCTTCAAGAAACAGATAACATTCATCTTTTATAAGTTGTATCAAATCATAAAAAAGATAGAAAATTAACCAATTTATACAGTTAACCTTAATACCAAAATAAGACAAACAAAAGACAAGGGAAAATACATCAATTCTATCCATAAATATAGTTGCAAAAGTTCCAAGTAGAATACTAGAAATGTTAATTCAGCAGCAAATGAGAAGAATTCCTCATGATCATGTAAAGTTTATCTCAGGAATGCAAGAGTAATTCAGTACTAGAGCTCTCTTGGTATAACTCACTACATTAACCAAAAAAAGGAGAAAATCAATTACTTTCTTAAATACCAGCAATCATCAATCAGAAATTGTAATAGACTAAGTGATTACACATAGAACAGCACTGAATAGCAAAGAAACTGTAGAGAAAAGACTATAAAACTTTGACTGAATGACATAAAAGAAAATATGACTAAGTAGAGATCAGTAATGTGTCTGTGGATGGTAAAACCCAATACTATAAAGATGTCAGTCCTTTATTCCAATTTATAAAATGAAAACCATGAAAATCCCCCAGAATTTTCCAATAAACCCCCCAAATTTTTCTCATGAAACTTTTTGAAATATTACAGAAGATTATGGAGTTAGGGAAGATGCAGGAGGAGAGGGAGGAAGGGAGAATTGCTTTACCAAATAGCAAAATATTACAAAGCTATTGTCATTAAAACTGTGTGGCACAGTGTGGAGATAGACAAAAAGGCAAGTGGAATTGAAGAAAGAACTGAGAAATAGACCTGTGAATGCAGAAGAATTGGGCATACAAGGGAGATGGCACCTCCCCTCAGTGGGGAAAAGACAGACTGGGAAAGAAAGGCTATCGAGACAACTGGCTTTTCACAAGAAAACAAAACAACAAAATGAAACGCAGTATTTCTCTCTCAAAATTTTCAGAAAAAATAAATTCCAGGGAGTGACTACCTAAACATTTTTAAGCTGTAAAGAGTATTAGTCAAAACAAAAAAAAATTGGGAATGCCTATCATCACTGGCTGAGGGAGACATTCTTATTTAGGACACAAATATTTTTAAAATAAAAGTTTAAAGGTGAAAAAGACTACATCAAAACTCTAAAATGTTTTATATTTGTAAAATCTTAAAAAAAAGTAAAATGGTTTACATTTGAACATGTAAACAAAATTAAATATCAAGCTACACTCCGAAAAAAAAAAAAAATACTTAACAGGCAGGTTAATATCAAGAATATACAGAGAACCAAAAATTTAAGAGGTAAGGATTAAAAAAAAAAAAGTGGTCAAATAATAGTAATAGGCAATTTAAAAAAAGAACCAGGACTGAGAGAGAGTGGATATTTATACATACATCATGCTTTTATGAAGATCTTTGTGTATTGCTGGCTTGCATTAACAATTATTTTAAAATATTTTAAAGGAGGGGGAAATGCAGAAAACAAGAGCAGACGGCAGGGTAGGAAATGCTTTGCAAAGCAAATGTTAATAAAAGCAAGCAGGTGTGACAAGATTAATATCAGAGTCAAAATAAAATTCAAAGTACAAAACATCAAGGGGGCAAAGACAGATTATTTTGTATGGCGAAAACATAGAATACACAAAGAATCTAAAGTGAGCAAGAACCTTTTTGCCCATACACAGGGTGGGCAAAAGTAGGTTCACAGTTGTGAGTCCATGAAACACGGTTTATTTTTGTATTCTTATTTATTAATTATAATATTATTTTCCATATGGATGACTGTAAGCCTATTGTTGCCCCTCCACCCCCCTCGTATTTTGGCTGGGAGCTCGGGAGCTCTAGTGTCTCTTCCTGGACTCAGGCTGGGGTCTCTTCGTCCACCCCTTCCCTTCCCCGCTAGGAATTCAGAGACTGATTCCTGTTCTCTGAGCTCATTGCAGGAGGTGGCCGTGGGGTGCCAACAATGGTTAAATCACACAGAAATCTAAATTCCCTCAGGAAAACCTTCCCCCCACCCTTCAAAGCCCTTCCTTTCTCTTCCTTCAGAATACTCTCTCTCTTTTACACAATCGCTCTTGATGAGCCAAAGTTTAACCCAGCATGTCCCCTTCCAAAATATTCCCATTTACTAAAGGAGAAGAGAAGGAGTGTACAAGCATTTTTGGGATGGTAGCATCCCATATCCTCTACAGTCAAACCTTGGTTCTCGAATGTCTTGGTTCTCGGCCAGTTTGGTCCTTGACCAAGTTGTTCATGAAAAAAAATGTCTCAGTGGTCCAACAAAATTTTGGGTGTCAATTCTCGACCCGATGACCCTTTTATGCTGATGCCTGTATGATCAGTCACGTGTCTCTCAGGTGACAAACCAAGGAGATTCAGTTTTTGAACAAATCACTTCTCCAACAGTTTTCTGGGATGAATTAAGTTTGAGGACCGAGGTTCCGCTGTACAGCTAATGGCATCTTATTAACAAGCTCCCACTCCCATTAATGACAGAGGGAAAATTTCAATCTGTCAAACTCCCCGGGCTTCCTCCTTCCAAGGGTCTCCCCCTCCTTCCCGCCATGGTTCTTGAGTGCCAAGAGCTTCGGCGTCCTCATGATGGCAGAAAGGGAAGCACTCTTGGGACTGTGTGCTGTGCGTCTCCCTGGGTCCTCACTCATTTCCCACACTGTGCGGCGTTCTTCTGGGGATCTCTCAGCAAGGAGTGCTGTGCCCAGTGACATGCCACGGGTCCTGTCTGGTTCTTTGGCCTGCCTTTCTCACCCCCACTGCTGGAGCTTGTGGTGCTACCTTGGCCTCTGCTTGTGAGGTCTCTGCTGAAGGCGACTTTCTCATCCCAAACCCAGACCTATCCTGGACCTTGGGTTCCCTCAGCATTTCTACACCCTCTTACCAAGGCACGAAAAACATTTGGTTCCCCTCCATGCCACACCAAGGCCACAGGAAACTGCGTGCAGACACAGGTCCATCTCTCAGCCACTTCAGAATTACTTTTCCAATGGCACCAGGGTGCCCCAGCACCGTGCTGAACGTGGAGTCGAAGAGAAGGGCCAGCTCAGAAGTTCCAGATTCTACCTCAGCTTATCCGGGGCCCCTGATGTCGTGTCCACCATACCCATTCTGGGTCAGGCCCCAACAATGGGGGGGTTAATGTGTCCCTTCTGACCTTGCCCCTGTCCTTGGCTTTTCCGACTGGAAGAACACTTGACTTCCTCTCTCAGTAGGTGGCAACTTCCCACCATCGTCGACAAGTTTGCTCTGCCAATCGATGACAGTAAGACGTTTTCTCCAGGCTACACGCTTTGCTCTTACTATTTAAGAGTGTTTGGAATTTAGAGCTTCCTTTACTTTCCCAACCAAGCTTTCAAGATGGTTATTTAGTCCTAGATTTCCGAAGCTGAACTGGAGTCATTAGTTGCCTTCGCAGTCCAGCCGTAGCGATCGTGGTGAACTCTGGGGCGAATGAGGCCTCCGGTCAAAGAGAGAGTAGTCACCCGGAGGAAGATAAGGGAGAGAATCACTTCAATGTTTTCCAAAACATATCTCCCTCACACCAATTTTTAGTCTGGTGAAACATTAAGTTACTAGTCTGAAGGTGAAACTAAAAGCAGGGTATCCCCCTACCCCAACTAATTAGGTCCCTACAAAAGAACACGTTTATCAGATAAAATGAAAACAAAAGGGAGCTTTTGCAGACCCCTAGAATCAGGAAAACCCCAAGGAAAAGGGACGATTACAGTTATTATTGCTCCAGGCAGGCACAAGAGGATGGCAGAGAGGATAGCAGCAGCATTTTGTCACCCTGCTAGTCCCCAAGGAGTTCTAGGTCCATTCATTCAGTCCAGGGAGGGACAGCATCTTGGTCAATGGGTTCCAGCAGGGGTCAGCAATAGATTGGACTGAAGTGCATCCAGCAGCCCAGAGGCGGTGCAGGAGGTTTTCCCTCTAGGACCGTGTGCCCTCGTGGCTTTTACCTGTAAGAACCAGGTTTCATGGGTCTGGATGTAGATTTCAACAAATATTTATTGAGCACTTACAGTGTGTCAGGCACTGTTACTGGCACTTGGGATACATAAGCGAATAAAACAAAAATCCCTCCCCTTATGATTTTATATTCCAGCAGAGAGATATAAAAAATACTAAGCAAATTGCATAGTCTGTTAGGTAGTAGAAGATGGAATTAATTAAAAGTAGAGCAGGCTCAGGGGGATCAGGAGTGCTGGGCGGGAGTATGGGTTACAATGGGGTAATAAGTAGGGTAATCTGGATCGGCTTCGTTGTGCATTGAGATATGAAGAAAAACTTGAAGGAGGTGAGGAGGTTAGCCAGGCGATATGTGGGGTTGGGGGTGGGGGAGTGTTCAGGCAGAGGGAAGAAACAGCTAAAGAAACAACCCTAGTAGATGAGATCAAGAGACAAAAAGGAGACCACCATTGCTGGAGCAGAATTATGATCAAAAGGAAGGAGGGTTGCCAGATTATGTGGCCCTTACAGGCCAATGGAATGACGTTGGCTCTTACCTGGGTAAAATGCAGAGTCATTGAGGGTTTTGAGCAGAAGCATGATATGATCTGCCTTATGTTTAAAAGTTCTGACTGCTATGTTTGGAGGGTTGAAAGAAGGAGCTATGTTAGGAGGTAGTTTGAAGAGATGATGGTGGCTTGGACCCAATTGATGGTAGAGGAGGTGGAGAGAAGGGTTGGCTCCAGGCAGTGAGAGAATGAGAAGAGTCAGAGTGACTCAGGGCTCTTTGCCCTGCGCAGCTGGGAGGATGGAGCTGCCATCAGTTCCATAAGAAAGAGATACGGAAGGCTATAAGTGGGGGCAGGTTTGCAGGGGAAGATCAAGTGTCCAATTTTGGACAGGTTGAGTTTTAGATACATGTTAGACATCCCAGTGGAAAATTTGAATAGGCAATGAAATGGGTCTTGAGATTGGGAGAGAGGTCTGGGCTGCAGATAAAAAATGTGGGAGTTAAGAGCATATTTAAAGCTCTAAGTCTGAATCAGATCAACAAGAGAGTGACTGGAGAGGAAGCAGAGAAGAAGGGCCAGTGATCCTGGGGACACTCCAACGTGAAGGACTGAGGGAACTGAGGAAGAACCAGAAAAGGAGACTAAAAAGGTATGGCTAAGTAAGGTAGAAAGAAACTGAAGAATATGATGTCCTAGGAGCCTAGTTAGGAAAGTATCCAGAAAGGGAGTGGTCCACTTTGTCAGACACTCATGCTAAGTCAAGTAGGGCGAAGGCTGGAGAGATAACCGTTCGTTGTTAGCTCTAGCCACTCAGCGGTCATTGGTGACTTTGATAAGAGCACTCGTGGTGGAGTGCCGGCAGTAAATGCCAAATTGCAAATGGATTTGGGAAAGAACAGTAAGAAAGAACCTGGAGGCCATAAGTATTGGGCACTATTTTGAGATATTTGTCTGCAAATGGGAGCAAAAAAAAAAACAACACCAAACAACCAACAACAAAAAACCCCCAAAATAGGAAAAGGAAATCGGTAGGAAAAAAATGGGGTCAAGAAAAGGGATTGCTGTTTTTTAAGATGGTGGGGGCATGCAGCCTGTTTGTCTGCTAGCGAAAATGTTCCAAGAGGGAGTAAAAAGTTGCTAGTGCAAGACAGAGACGTGAGAGAACTGCAGGAGTGAGATTCTCGCGAGGACCAGGGCAGTAGGATCTAGTGCAGAAGAAGAGATTGACGTTTCGCAAGCAGTATGGCTGTTTCATCTGTGGAGCAGCTGGAGACTCAGGTCTCTTCCCCTTTAAGGTCTGCTCCACATTATAATGACCCCTTAGTTACTGAATTACTAATACAAAATCTGTGACGGGGCATTTGCTTCCCTGATGAATTTCTAGGTTGGACAGTGAGAGAGAAACATTCGGTAAGAGTTCTGAGGTATTAAATTCTGAGTTTCAAATCATATATACCTTTTTCCTTGGATGGCTAAAATCTCATAATTTCTTATCCCAGCACCATTTTAAAGGTGGAATGGGGTGTTTTTTATCTCCTTCATAACTGGAATGACTAAGACAAATAGGGTCTTCTCATCCACTTTGGGGACATGTGGACCATTAGCTATATACTAATGTCCCTGCAACAGGCAACCTTGTCTTGTTGCCCCAGGGGCCCTGAACACGTGTTCAGTCCTGGTCAGAGGACCACTGTGATTGCGTTCAGAGCCTGGCCCATCCTGACGTAGTTCCTCCACTAGCCAGGTAGCTTTGCTCTGGAGTCCTAGAAAACAGAACTACCTTCCTCTCTCCCTAGCTATTTACACAGCTAACACAAACGCTTTCCTCAGACAGCCATCCGCTTAACGGATTTGGGGTCATAGACAATGTCGCAGTGATAGTCCCCGGAATATTTATGAGATTCCTCCTCAGCCATTCACTGTAGCTGTTTTAGGTCTAGGATGCAAGGGTATCAGCCTCTACTCTTTATATTTGGTAGAGACATAAAGCACTTTACTGACTAAGGAGTGGTAGGTCAACCTTCCTGATATTGCCCAGAATATCAAATTCAGTTGAACAAGGGCTAGAAGTTGCTTTTCTCCAGGGCTATAATTAGGAGCTGACAGTGGCAGTATGCACAAGCAGAAGTTCAGAGACAACTTTTTTTTCTCCCTCCTGCCAAAGTTCTAGAAGGCACATTACCTAACAAGCCTCAAGGGACAGGGGCCAGTCGGAGTAATAGGGACGTCAAGCCCAGAATGACAGTACTTTTCCTGTGCACTGACTTTAGTCCTTCTACTTCCTGGGTTCCCTCCTTGCGGAGGTCCCAAGGAACAAGGCTGATGGGCGACTAAGTCCACAAACTGGAACAAGATACCGGTAACTAATCATGTTGACAAGGCACTGATTCTCCTTGGAAAAAGGCACCTTCAGGGAGAAATCCATGTGACAAAAGACATTTCATGCTCAGAAGTCAGAAAGGAACTGAGACCCTGGAGCTTGGATATGTGCAAATACCTCTAAATTGGCTCTCGGTAAGAATGTCATTGATACAATCCTGCCAGAACATTCGGAGGGAGAAGGGAACACCAAGAAAAAGGTCTTGCCACACCACAAAGTGTTACAAGTCAGGAGGAACTGTAGTAAGTATGCTGAGAATGTGCTGCTTTGTATCACAAGTAAAGGGGATGCTGCTGGTCGGAGTGGACAGAGAGCTAAAGGAAAGCACTGGCTGAATCAATGGCAGCAAATAAGGTGGTAGATGCTATATCTGAGACAAGTTAAAGACCCACACAGCAATCTCGATGAGTCATCTATGGCCAATCTTTTTTAAGAGGACATGTGAGAGAATTAGGTGATACGTGGTAGGAAAACTGACCTCTACGGAAGGCTATCAAGCATCGTTGATGGATTTTCCTTCACAGCCGCAAGGCAGCCGACATTGCCACGTCATTTAGGGTCCCGGCAAGAAACGGATGGCACTCAAATTGGGTAAATAGAGGAGAGCTTAAGCCACGTGGAGAGGATGGCAGGCGCAATGTTCTTTAGTTAAGGGATGAAGCCAGCTTGGAGCAGCCTGCTGGGAAAGAATTGAGAAAAAATTACCCATATCTTATTCTCCCTCACGCATTTTTTTCTTCTTTGCTCACCCAACTGGAAGCCAGAGAACAAGAGTGTATTTTGATGGGGTCAGACTTCCGAGGATGAAGAAGAGCAGAGAAATGTAGAGAGTGGCTATTGAGGGATATCAGAAGTTACTCAGCAAAATATCAGTCATTTTGGAAGTCTGGAGGAATGCCAATTGTCCTTTTTTATTTAAAAAAAAAATCTTTAAAATTTTTCAGATGACAGAACAAAATATCAGCTATTCACTCAAAACAAGACACTACACAGGATACAACTCTACGTCTAATTTACATTCCCCAGGAAGAGCAGTAATTGTTGGGGGTTAGCATGGCCAATGAGATCAAGTTATAATTTTAATGCTCTTTTATCCTTATTACAGAACAAGGGCGATACGTTTCCACTGCAGAACATTTAGAAACATAGATAAACCAAAAGAAAATGAAACTGTCTTGTAATGCCACATTCTAGTGCTAATCACTGCTGCTGTGGTGGAATGTATTTTTTTAAGTTTCTCAGTCATGCCTTGCCTATGTATTTGTACACATCGGAACTTTTTATTTTGTCATAAATTCAAACTGTACACACAACTGCCACGTACCCTTCACAGTGATCCTCCAAATGTTCACTTTTCCACCACGTTTGCTTTATTCATATTTCTCCCTCTATGCACACATGTATGCACACACATGTATGTACATACATGAACATAATTTATACACACATATCTTTTACCTGAACCATTGGATGGCACTCAACTTTCAAATTTTAAGAGACAAGTTAGGCCAGTAACCTCTAAACCATTAATATTCCCAAGTATAATACGAAATTCTCAAAATTAAGAAATAAAAATGATAATGGAATTTTATCAAAGAATTTCTATCGGACCAGAACAGACTTGGCTGGCAATTGATCACCCTCAGACCTTTGTAAATCCCCCGGGGGCTTATTGCAATCCCGAGGCATGCTGGGAAGGGTCCTAGGTGACAAATGCCTAGTCATGATGAGACTGCAACTCATCCCTATGAGGATGAGACTGGTTAAACCCAACTAGCCTAGGAGATCGGGTGGCCATGAGAGGGCTCAGAGAGAGACCTCAGAAAGTCACCTAAGGGGGGATGTATGGAAGCATTGAGCCAGACCATGGACAGCCAGGCAACTGATGCTCCATTCCAAAGATACTCTCACTTAGCATCCTGTCTCGTTTACAGTGTAGCCTGTCATTGTGGAGAAGTCAATTCCAGGTGTCTAGTTGTAGATGCTTAGTACAGGAGGTAGAGAATTAGTAATCCCGGCCAGAGTATAAACAATCGCTAGGGAGCAAAGAGAAATTAAGGCCTTCTGTCACTTGTCAGGGGCTGATTTTAGCAGAATAATGTATTGGGCTGGATTTAATTCTTTTTCCGGCATAGCACCTCACCTTGAGTCTTGGCATAAAATAGAGCCAGATGCTAAAATGCCTTCCTAGATTGTTTTCCAAGTTGGGCCTCTTCCCCCGAGGTGCACAATTGAGAATATCAGATTGTTCACACTTCTAAAAGCTAAACAGCAAGAGGCTTAGCCCCAGGGTCAAGCACTACAGAGCAGCGTTGAGTTGGATGTCAAGAGACCGGAGCCAAGAAAGTCCCACTCAGACTTATCAAGGAGCAGAGCACGCCTCTCCAGACTTGTTTTAAAAGAGAAGTTGCTCTGTTTTCCTCATACTAAACTAAGACTTAACAGGTTCCCATGAATTTAGGAGACTTTCTTCTGACCAAAAAGGAAGAAACCATTTTAGCACAGTGATTCCTCACAGAATGATTTTCTTGAGGAGCCCTACCAGTGTCCTGTAAGGGCAGCTGGCTGTCATGACTCCAGTGAATGTCTTCATAACCCGAACACCACCAAAGAGTCTGCCCTGTGCTTTGAGATTGGGGGAAAGCAGAGGAGAGATGGAATAGGAAGGATTAACAAGGAAGCGAGGAACCCAATGCTGCTCCATCACCAGGTACGCTGTTCCTGGGAGAAATAACACGGGATCCTCCAAATGCCTGTGGTCCCAAGCGTTAGCTGCAGACGGTGGATGAGACTGGGGACTATAGTCTTGCAGGGACAGTCCCCACTCTGTCCATAAACCATGAAACTGCCACCTGTTCCACACTGTGCTCATAGATGAGGAGCAAAGAGAGACATAGACCATCTCTTCGTGGGCAACCCGACAGGTTCCTGCCTCGGCTATCCCTCCTCTCTCCTCCATCATCAGGGAGAGGCCTGGTTCAGAGTACGTGCCCTGTTAAGCATCGCATCCTGCAAATGTTGCCTCCCCGCTGACACCAGAATCGAGTCTTCAAAAACCTTCCGACCAAGTGACTTCGGGATGACGCAGTGTAAGATAAAACAAGTAGGTCCATGGACATAACCTTAGAGCCTCCCTCCACTCTAAGCCACTAGAAACTAGGGTTGGCAAAGGGTTTAGGGGAGACTTTAAAATCAAATGTAGGATTTAAAATCTGGAATGAACAGCAAGGAGTCATGAGAACGGAACATGACTGTTCAGATAGATGAATTGCTAGACCTCACTAGGAAAGGAAGCCTCAAACAAGAACAGGTAATAGCAGTCACTGAAGAAAAATTTTCATTTTATACCCAGTAGTTGAGATTCTTCTCTAGATAATTACATTAGACTCATACATTCATTTCCTCTCCTTCCTAAGACCCCTGGGTTCTATCCAGAGGCCTCTCTCCGTTTCTGCCCTCTCAGTGCAGCAGCAAACTGGGCAAGGATTAAATGCACACCGACCAATATCATATCCTCCTTGTAAATCTATTTTCCTAGTGGCATGGGGAGCCCCAAATGGCCAGCAGGTGCTCTTGGCTTCTAATTCAGTGGGACCACTGCAGATCTCTGGGGGGAAGCATTCCTTCCTTTGGTAGTAGGAGCTTTAAATAAGCAAAACACAAGTGGAGAGGGACAGGACAGCTTCGCAAGTGATAGAAGAATCCCACTTCAGCCCTGGCTGGATGGCTCAGTTGATTGGAGCGTCATCCCGTACACCAAAAGGTTTCAGGTTTGATACCAGGTCAGGGCACAAACATAGGCTGTGGGTTCGACTGCAGTCAGGGCGCGAATGGGAGGCAACCGATCCGTGTTTCTTTCTCACATTGATGTTTTTCTGTCTGACTCTGACTCTCTCTCTCAAGTCAATAAACATATCCTTAGGTGAGGATTTTAAAAAATGATAAAAAATTAAAAAAGAATCCCCCTAGAACATTAACCCTGAGCCATGTATTCTGGTGCTGGAAGGAACACGTGCATAGCCCTGGTTCAGAGTACGTGCCCTGTTAAGCATCGCATCCTGCAAATGTTGCCTCCCCGCTGACACCAGAATCGAGTCTTCAAAAACCTTCCGACTTCGGGATGACGCAGTGCTTCGGGATGACGCAGTGTAAGATAAAACAAGTAGGTCCATGGACATACCCTTTTGCTCTACTTCTTTTAAGAAAGAGTGAATTTCTTGGTCCAAAACAGAGTTATATGAGATGTTGTGTTAGTGAAACAACACTAAGTCAAAAAATGATGCTCGTGGCTGAGAAAAGTCAGGGAGGAAAACAAACTCATATCTGAGTGTTTATTCCAGGTGGGATAAAAGCAGTCCATCCGTTATTGAAGGGACTTGGAATCACTCACTCATCCACCAACCTTTGCCTGACTGTGACAGTTCAGGGGTCATCACTGCTCACAGATTGGTAACCTGAGAAGAAGAAAAAAATCCATGTTATTGATCCTGTGTATAGACTCCAAATCTATCACTATTTCACTTTGTTCATGAGCCCGTGAAACAATCAATGCTGGGAAGGAGATCAGTTCGCATCTATAGAATAGATCTTAATATCTACCTGGTATTTCAGCCTTCTCTGAAGTAGGAGCCTTTTGGTGAGTGGCCACAGGGGACACACATTCTTACCCTCTGAGTTTATTCTAAGTGATCCATTCATTCCTTTTCCCTCACTCAGGATCCCAACAGAAACAAAAGGGACACACAAATTAAGGTAGTTCAAGAAGGTAGAGAGGGTTGTTTACAAAGGTGCAGGCGGCATGTAAGGAAACCGCTGAGAATAGTTTTAATGCTCGTGCAGTGAGCACAACAGGACCCAGAAGGGCAAAGTCACGTAGGGAGGACCACCCAGAGGAAAGCCGTTGCCTGCATTTGTAATAACGCAATGAGGAGTCAGAGGAATGAATAACTTTACTTCAGTTTCCTTCTTCCTTCTCATCCCCTGCTGGAGTTCTATTTACCAGAAGCCGGAAAGCAAGGGATGCAGAGCGAGCAGGTCAGCCTCCTAGGGCTGAGAGCAGGAAGTGGGCAGACAGGTGGAAACAAGTGAAGAATGGACCCAGAGAGGCACACAAGGGTTATCCAGCACACCTTTCTCTCTTTCTTTCTTTCTTTCTTTTTTTAAAAATTTGATTTTTAGAAAGAGAGAGGAAGGGAGGGGAAGGGAAACATCAATCTGTTGCTCCACCTATTGAGGCACTCGTTGGTTGACTCTTGTATGTGCCCTGACCGGGGAATGGAACCCGAAACCTTGGCATATCTGGATAACGCTCTAACCAACTAAGCTACCCGGCCAGGGCCCAGCATACATTTCTTTAAAAATTATTTATCAAGTTCACCTCCGATGTGACAAACATTATTCCAGATGTTGGGGACAGAGTAGTAAAAAAACACACAGATGCACAAAAAAATGCTTAACTTCATGGAGCTAATAAAATACATACATAAAATACACATATATGTTGTATTACATATTTACAAATAATAATAAGATTATTTTCCTAAGCAGGGAGGAGGTATAGAAAACCTCTATTTCCTAATAATAGGAAGATTATTTTCCTAAGCAGGGAAGAGGTATAGAAAACCTCTATTTCCTAATAATAGGAAGAATATTTTCCTAAAGCAGGGAAGAGATATAGGAAATATTGGCTGAGGAGGACTATCACAATCTTAAATAAGATGACAGAGGGCTTCAGAGAAAACCTGAAGGAGGTCAGGAAGTGAGCCTGTAGGTATCTGGGAAAAGCAAACCCTGCACAGGGAACCCCAAGTGGAAAGGCACCAAGATGTGAACATGCAGTGTATCTGAGGAACGGAGAGAAGGCTATTGGCTGACGTGGGCTGAGCAAGAGGGACAGTATTAAGAGATAATATCAGAGAGGTGAAGGAGAAGGGGAGGCAGGGTGGAAGCCACACCCCCCATAAGGACTTGGAGAATATTTCTGATACTTGGCGTTTGCTCTGAGTGAGACGGGACTCCACTGGGAGATTTGAACAGAGGGACAGAGAAGAATGCCCTGACATGTTCTCACAGCATCATACTGGCTTTTGTTTAGAGATGGACTGACATGGAAAGGAGGATCCAGATTAAGAAAAGTTAGAGGATATTGCAATAATGCAGTGAAGGGACAGTGGAGGCTTAAACCATGGTGGTAGCAGGGACCGTGGGTGGTTAGGGGGGCAGGGTTTGCTGAAGGATTGGATGTGGCTGTGAGAGAAAGGGAGAAGGCAGATACCGAGGTTTTTTGGCCACTGGTGGAGGGGGGGAGGAATTGCTATTCACTGAGATAGGACTGACTGCAAAAAGCCTAAGTTGGGTGTATATCGCACTGAGTGGATATTAGGAGCTCAGTTTTGAACATGTTTGACATTCAAGTGCAGATGTGAAAGTGATAGGTGGATTTATGAGTCAGGATTTTAGGAGAGAGGAGGAGATCTAAATATGCATTCGACAGCGTGGTGCCCTGGAAACCAGGGGGAGGTGATCAGCCGGGGCAAGTGCTACTGATAGTTTAGATAAGATCTTACCTAAAGTTACCATTGGAAGAAGCAATGCAGGTGACATTTGTAAGAGCAGTTTTAGTAAAGTGTTGGGATGCAAGGTGGTTTGAAGTGGGGTCAAGAAAAATGGGAGGAGAAAATCGGAGATTTAAGCATAGACAAACCTTTCAAGGAATTTTGCTCTGAAGGAAAATAGAGGGAAATGGCATCACAATAAGTTTTTTAAAGACAAAAGAAACTGCCCTGGCCAGTGTGGCTCAGTTGGAAGAAGGAGCTTATACCCTTTGCAACAGCATGGATGGAACTGGAGAGCATTATGCTAAGTGAAGTAAGTCAGGCAGTGAGGGACAAATACCGTATGATCTCACCTTTAACCGGATCATAACCAACAAAAGCAGAAAGCAAGCAAAACATAACCAGAAACATTGAGATTAAGAACAGTCTAATAATAGACAGGGGAGGGGGGAGGGGACAATGGGGAGAAGAGTTTTCAGGAATCACTGTAGAGGACACATGGACAGAACTAAGGGGGAGGAGGGAAGCTGGGGAGGAGGGGGGCTGGAGGGGAAGGGAGGAGGGGAGGGGAGAGGATGCAAATAACTGTAATTGAACAAAAATAAAATAAAAATAATGAGGAAAAAAAAAAAAAAGAAAGTCTTCCCATAACCAAAGGGTTGTTTGTTCGATTCCCAGTCAGGGCACGTGACTGGCTTGCAGGTTCAGTCCCCAGTCTGGGCACATACAATTCCTGGTTTGGGTGCAACCAGTCCATGCTTCTCTCTCTCTTCCTGTCTTCCTTCCTCTCTCTCTAAAAGCAATGAAAAAAAAAATGTCCTTTGGGGTGGATAAAAAAATTTAAGACAGAAGAAACTAAAAATCTTTTCCCAAAACTCATTGTCCCCAATTCTTCAAACTCGAACAATTAAAATGTATCTCAGAAATTGAGGTGTGAGTCTATATAAGAAAATCTATCAACAAAGTTCACAACATCAATAGACTAAAGGGAAAAAACCTATACAACTAGGCAGCAAAAATATATGATATTTAAAATAAACACCCATTTATGATGAAAAAACCTTTCAGAACCTAGGAATAAAAGAAAATTATTCTCTTTGCTAAAGTTAATATGTCAAAAACAAGCAGCAAACACAATTACTAGAGAAACTAGAGATCAGCAGCAAGATTAAGATCCCCCAATCTCTGCTGTTGTTTATACTCAATATCCTGGGCAACTTTATAAGGAAAGAAAAAGGTGGGCCCCGGCTGGGTAGCTCAGTTGGCTAGAGCATCATCTAGCTATACCAGGTTGCAGGTTCCATTTCCAGTCAGGACACATACAAGAATCAACCAATGAATTAATAAGTAAGTGGAACAACAAATCTCTCTCTCTCTCTCAAATCAATCAATAAAATTTTTTTAAAGGAAGGAAAAATAAGGGGGTGAAAAAGAGAAAACTGCCATTATCTGCAGACACGATCATTGATCTAGAAAAACCAACACACTCAACCAACCAAAAACCGTTAGAACTAATTTCTCTAAACCAATAATAACCAACTAGAAAATGTAACACAAATAAAACACCATTCACAGTAGCAACAAAAACTATGAAGTAACCAGTTTAAATTTAAATTTAATTCAATGTGCATAAGACTTCTATGAAGAAAATTTTAAATTCTAATAAAGAATATAAAGAAAATTTAAACAGAATTTTATCCTCTTAAATGATGCAGCTTGGTAGCATAATACTTATTTTGGAAAAAAACTAGTAAAAATATAACTATGCTTTAAGGAAATAAAATTTCATGCTTTGTATGGTATAACTTTGCACTATAATAATGTTTCCCTAAATTCCACTATAATTTTTAGTAATCCAATTCAAAATTCCAGTTGGATATTTTGAGAAAAATGATAACTTGACTTTTAAATATGAATAAGAGTCAACTTTAAAAACATTAAACCTTAAAACAAATAAGAGTATAGAAGTGGATTTTGCCCTACCTGATATTACCACAATGTTGGCTCTTTGTATCTGAAATGAGTAAGTTTTGGCTCAAGAACAAACAAATAGACCAGTGAAATAGAATATAGAGAAATTAGAGACAGTTATTTATGCATCAGCACTTAACATACACTAAAGAAGTTACCAAAAATCCATTGGGAAATGGAAATTGATCAGCAGAGGACATTGAGGAAACTGGCTTCCTTTGTGGGGTGGTATAAACTGGGTTTTATTTAACATCATTACTATATTGAGAAATGCAAACTGGATCCTAACCTACCATCAAATACAAAGGCAATTCTAGATGAGTTAAAGACTTAAATGTTGGGGGAAAAGTTATAGAAGGAAAATTTAGAGAATATCTTTATGTCCAAAGAGTAGGAATGGGCTTAAAAGGAAAAGAAAACTTAGGAAATATATGGCAAAATGTTGATGAATTTGATTCTATCAAAAGTAAGTATTTCCAAAACCTCAGTGAGGTACTTACTACATCACACCCACTGGAACGGCTCCAGTTTTAACAAGTGTTGGCAAGGATGTGGAGATCATTGAGACCCTTGTACATTGCAGGTGGTTCAGCTGCTGTGGAAAATACTTTGGTTGTTCTTTGAAAGGTTAAACGTATGATTACCATGTGACCCCCCAATTCCACTCATAGGTATATACCCCCAAAGATTTAAAAACAGGTCCTCAAACAAATGCATGTACACACATGTTTATAGAAACACTATTCATAATAACCAAAGGTGGAAACAGCACAAGTGTCTGTCAGCGGAAGAAAAGATAAACAAATGGCGGTATACGCACACAGTGGAATATTATTCAGCCATGAAAAATGAAGTAGCGATACATGCTGTTAACAGGGATGAACCTCCAAAACGTTATGCTCAGTGAAAGAAGCCAGACACAAAAGGTCACATATTTTATTATTCTGTTTATATGAAATACATATTGAGGATAGAAAAACCCACAGAGGTAGAATAGATTGATGGGTGCCAGGCTGGAGAGTAGGTAGGCTGGGGAGAAAGTGCTTAATGCAAAAGGGGTTTTACTTTGGAGTGATGGAAATGTTTTGGAACTAGACAGAGTAGTGGCTGCACAATACAACACTGAGAATAAATTGAATTGTTCACTTTAAAATGATTAATAAAGCAGTCTTGGTGGAGGTACTAAAAAATTTTCTATCCAGAGAAAAAAAGACATTAGAATTCTAATAGACAATAGAATTAAACAAGATTACTTGTACAATTTGAAACTGAGAACCAATTATCTGGAATATACAAAAAATATTTGCAAATTTACAAGAAAAAGATAGCAATAAGGGAGGGGGGAGGGGACAACGGGGAAAAGGGTTTTCAGGAATCACGGTAGAGGACACATGGACAGAACTAAGGGGGAGGAGGGAGGCTGGGGAGGGAGCGTTGGAGGGGAGGGGAGGAGGGGAGGGGAGATGTTGCAAATAACTAATTGAACAACAATAAGGTAATTATTAAAAAAATACATAATTCAAAAAAAATGTTAAAAATGTTTTAATCCTTAAAAATATTAATATGTATGACCTTTGGAAACCAGATTATAGAACAGTGTGATCTAATGTTCCATGCTCTCACTACATAATAAAAATAATTTTCAAATTATGTGCTGGAAAAAAAAAAAGAAAAAGATAGCAATAAAACAATAACCAATAAAACAATGGGCAAGGTATAAACCAGAATTTGTAGAGGAAACCGGAAGCTGATAGAGATATAAAGAAATGCTCATGCGCATTAATAATCAGGGAAATTCAAATTAAAACAATAGCAAGATATTAATTTATATCTATTAGGGAGGAAATAATTAAAAAGTTAAATGATGCTAAGTGTGGATGGGGGGATGTGTCTTAGATCATTTTCCCTTGATATATGGATTCCCTTGCAAGTGATTTATTCAGGAAGTCATCCTGTGATAAAGTGGTAAGGGAACAGGGACACAGGACAGAAGAAGAGAGGAAACCAAACTAGGATGTATTTCAGACGGCGCCCTAGCACCAACCTGACCCTGGGGGAGTTCTGTCGAGGAAATTACACCTCAGTCTGAACCATGTTAAGGTTTTGATGTAAGAAACATCCAAATCTAGAGACACTTTTTATGAGTTTATTTGAGCCAAGTTGACGACAGTTGCTAGAAAGCAAAGTCTCAATGGATTGAGAAAATGCTCCAGAGAATGGCAGTTCTGCTATTTATTTTATACATTAAAATCAAACACATTCCATGTTTTTATATTTTAATGTGTCTAGGTAAACAGTCTGTGGCTGGATTTTTTAAATCCAACCTGAGATTGTTTATCTCATACATAAGCTTCCTCTATTTTTGTTTATTCTGAATATTGATTTATTTGGACTTATTTCTACTATTGTATTTTGTATTTTCAATTTACCGTGTTCTTGTCTTTTATTCTTTTTCCTTTATTGACTTACTTTGCATCAATTTTGTCTATTTTTTATTTGAAAATTATAAATTTATTTTCAGGCATCTCCCACTTAAGTCAATAACCCTTTCCTGAAAACCAGATGGTCTGTATGAAAATGCTAAGCAGGAGTATTTCCTATCATTTTAAATGGAAATATTGTAATGAGTTACATGTCAACAAAACTCTCCCAATCAAGTTCTTAAAACATAACTAAAATACCTATCATAAACAAATCATTATGTTAGGAAGAAAATGCTTAAAAATTGCTTTCTGATCAGAGATAATCAATATAATTGTTAACAGTTGGTTTGATGTAATAATTTGGTCTCTCAGCACCAGCAACATCTGAAATGCATATTCCTTTGCCTATACTCCTGCTTTATAAAATGGCTACATATGATTTCAGCATTCTGCTAATTGTACTTGGAATGTAAGCCACATTATTACTTGCATATCTTTAAAATACATATTTTTTAAAGTTGTATTGGGTTTTGTGGCTATGAATACAAATTTTTCTTAGATAAACAATAGATGGAAAACATTTGTATTGAGAGATATACTTCTGTAAAACTGGTATTTAAAAGCTAGGAAACATTAACAATATTAATAAGCAAGATATTGTATAGGATAGATCTACCTATTCCTCTGAAAACTACCCTTAAACTTTTAACATGCTACTTTGATGAAGTTAAAAAATACATCCTCCTCCTGAACAGATGGAATTAAAAAGGAAGACTAATTACCACTGAGTTCTCCCCTCCCGCTTTCTCTACTACTGACCAGTATTTTTGTTCCATCTTGTTTCCTTAGTAAGTGTTCATTTTGATGTAACTTAAAACTTAGAGAAAAGTTGCAAGAATAGTATTTACCCTTAACCCAGACTAAAAAATTGTGTACATTTTGCCCCATTTGCTTTACCATTGATTTTCAGAAATTTGAGCATAATATGTATGCTTCAGCATTGATTTTTTGTTGTTGTTGCTTGTTTCTCCTACTTTAGGTTTGTTGAGCCTCTTGCATCTGTTGATTGATAATTTTCTTCAAATTTGGCAACATGGGGGCCATTGTGTCTTTAAATGTCCATGGTCCCCCTTAACCACAGCCTCCAATTACACATAGGTTAGACCTTTTCATTTTGCCCTACAGGTCACTGCGGCTTTGTCCATTTTTCACCTCCCTTTTTCTCTTTATGCTTCAGTTTGGGTAGTACCTTTTATTATGTTAAATGTTACTCATATTTTCTTCCTCGGTGCCTATTCTGTTTAGCCCTTCAGTGAAATTAGATACTGTATTTTTTCTGTAAAACAGGTTAGACTCATAAAATGAGGTCATGAAAAGGCATACAGGGGATTCCAAATATTAAAACAGGAATGTCACTGAATGTTTGAATTGTGTGTGTTGAAGCACCCAACCAAACAGTTTTTGCACAGGATGATATATTTCTCTTTCATGTATGGATATTGCCCCCTGTATTACTTGAAGTTTTGATTAGGTTAAGGATTTAATCTGATATAGTGCATGTCTATATATTTTCTCTTTTTATAACTTGAGTTATGAAACTTCCTAGGAGAATTTCCAAAGTGTTTATAGACCAACATAAAACCTCTTACCCCTCTCCTGAGGGGTATTCGTTGGCCAACTGTGGCAACTTGTCAAATGGACTCTCTCCCCAGAGGACAAAGTCTCAGGGAAAGATTAAAGTCTGTACATGTTGAGGAGCTGCCTAAGGCTATACAGTGAGAGAGAAGAAGGGGGGCTACTCCCTCCCCCCACTTCCAGCACACCAGTGGCCACTCAAAGGTGTGGAGGCACATACGGGGTACAGAGGGCGCATGCGGGGGAAATTGACCAGACTCCCTGCAGATCCAATTACATAAAACTCAAAGGTTGACTTAGTTACTGTTTAGAGGTTATTTTTCACTTTCTAAATTATGTATTTTAACATCCAAAATATATGTAATAACATAATTACTATTACTTTGATCAGCTTTCCAATACCTATTTAGCTATCTTGGTTCCCTCAAATCCAAATCAATATATTTTTTCCTTGGCTCATATTTAAACTTTCCCTAAAACTCAGAATTTCCCTGTATCTGCTTATGGATTCCTGAGTTACCCTTTGCCAAAGCTTTTATTCCTAGGAATCGTGGAAGAGAAGTCCCCCAATTGTTCCTATTAGGGACTTTCTATCTGCTACCATCAGAGGGCGACTTTCAGTAATTTCCTGGGTCTAGGCTCCCTCTTGGGGTGTAATTTCAAATTGCTCCCTAATGTCATTCTCTTCCTCTTCCATTAAATCTCTCTGGGACCCAGTCACTTCCCCAAACCTACCATCATCAAAACATCTCCCCAACCTTCTCCTAGCTCAGTCCCCAAATTTAAAAGCACTTAGGTCCAGACAGCAAATCAAAGGGACATTCTTCTTTTTTCTCATAGAAGTTGAGTTTTGACATTTCAGCTCTCCTGTCTTCCCCTGAGTATCAATCTCTCTTATTCATCTGTGATACATCCCTAGTTTGCCTTCTGTCATTTCTAAAGCTAACATTCTCGAGCCCTAGTTATCTCTTCATTTGAGACACCCAGCAGACCCTGCCTGCTGATGGGGGCCCTCCCACTGTTTGGGGGCCAGCGTGACTCCCTAAGGAAAGGCATCCCAGATCCAGGTTCTCATAGTGAGCTCTCAGCCTTTGAGATGGTGTTGTTTTGTTCTTCTGAGAAGCAGAGGCCCCTTTCTCTTCATGTCGTCATTGCTGCACTGCTGTGGTATTCACAAACATGATTGGGACCTAACTAATGGACATACCAGGGCCAAGCTGAGAGCACAGAGCGGAGGGTGGGTAAGTAGGGACAGACCTCAGAGAGGCTGTGGATAAGCCATAGAAATCCCTTGATATTGGTTCCACACTGACTTTTCCTTGCACCTAGTATTTCTTCTTTAAGATTAAGATGAGCACTGGCTGGGTGGCTCAGTTGGTTGGAGCATCATCCTGTGCACCAAAAGGTTGAAGATTTACTCCCCAGTCAGGGCACACACCTAGGCTGTGGGTTCGATCCCTGGTCGGGTCACATATGGGAGGCAACCAATCGATGTTTCTCTCTCTCACAAAATCAATAAACATATCATCCTCAGGTGAGGATTTAAAAAAACAGATAAAAAAGGAAGAAAGTCTTAGATGGCTATCTAGTATCACCAACAGTGCCTGTCACTAACAAGTCAAACCCAAAA
The DNA here is from genome assembly GCA_004026765.1 of Micronycteris hirsuta. Lineage (NCBI taxonomy): Eukaryota > Metazoa > Chordata > Mammalia > Chiroptera > Phyllostomidae > Micronycteris > Micronycteris hirsuta. The sequence continues at coordinate 197,252 of PVJI01000563.1, forward strand.
ATCTCATGCAGTCTACATGGAACTTTTCAGCTGAGTTTTCAGTTATTCATTCAATCAACAAACGTTTGCTGAGTGTCAACTGTGTGCCAAGTGCTGCTGTTCCCAGCACGGGGGATATAGTAGTGAAGCAAGCATGGGAAATCCTTGCCACGTTGGCACACATATTCTCATGAAGGAGATGGATAATAAATGAACAAATAGATAAATTCAGGTAAATCTAAGGACTTTGAAGAATGACAAGGCATAGTGAAGAGACAGAATGTGACTGAGACAGAGTGCCTATTTGGAGAGTGACACCCTCAGGAAGCTGTTGTTGAAAAGGTGACAGGGGCCCAGAAAAATGAACAAAGCGAAGGAAAAAGCCATAGGAGTTCTTGGTGAAGAGTGTTCCAGAGAACAGAATTAACAAAAGCCCTGAGAAAGCTTCTTGCTGTTCCCTGAACCTCGGCGTGTTCAGGAGGTAGCCAGGGGTCCAGGGTGGCAAGAGTCGCTGGCACAACGGAGACCCTGGCCGGCAGCAAAGCTGGCGAGGGGAAGGGGAATCACACAGGCTCTGCATCATGTGCTAAGGAGTTTGAATTTTATTCTAAATGATATAGGAAGATATTGACAGGCTTCGAGCAGAAAAATTCTGCGGTTTTTTTCCCATTAAAAAATATTTATCTACAGAAATACATTAGCTTCTTTCTCTCCCTTCCCGTGGGACTCTTTCACTCTCTCTGGGCCTAATGAAGTGTTCGTGAGGACAGATGAGAAGCGGGCCCCATTTGCAAACTCGGGGATACAGCCCACTTACAGTTTATAGACTCTTCTGAAGGGCCTCAGAAAGATCACTTAGAGTTCTTTCTCATAAAATGCCTATGATTTCTTAAGGGAAATAGGGCTGGTAAGAACTGCCAATGTGCAGTCTAATCTCTGTCTGATATATTGTTCCATCCCTAACATTACTTCCCCCTTCCCCCACTCACGCACGAAGATGATTCATCTCAAAGAAAGTTTTCATTGTGTTTAGGCAGCCCCGAGGGAAAGAGAGCTTGGAGTGGGCCAGGGCGGTTGAAAAGCAGTCCCATTTGAAAAATACTTGGAAGATGGTATCTCTAGGACTTGATGAGGGACAGGTTGGATATGCAGTTGATGGCACAGAGATATCAAGGATTATTCCCAATTTTTTTTTTTTTTTTGCCTGAACAACAGAATTAATGGCAATTCCACTTACTGAGATAGGAAAGACTGAAGGAGGAACAGGCTTGAAGGGGAGGGAGAATCGAGAATTGTTTGGGACGTGTCAAGTCCAAGACGCTGTCAGACGTCCCGAAGCAGATACAGACCGTGACTGTGTCTCTCCCCCAGCCCCGGTGTATGCTCCCGAGAGGACAGGACCTTCTGTCTGTTTTGTTTACATCTGTATCCTTGGAACCTAGAAGAGGCCTGGCAGGTGTGTAGTAAATATTTGCTGAATGAATGAAGAAATAAATGAATAAAAATGAGCCTGAGGCTTTTGTTGGAAGTCCTGGCCTGCAGCCCTGGCTGAGCAGAATGATAAAAAACAGACTGGCAAAAACATACCATTTATTAAGGCCTGCAATACTGAGAGAAAGCAGAGTTCAAGGAGTATCTTCCCTCTGTCGGAGCTCAAGCCCGAATTTCTGGATGGGCCTGCCACATGGAAGAAAGGAGAGCAAGGAGAATAGAGGGCTGGAGCCTGAACCGAGGAGTGAGGCAAACCCATTTCTGTGATCTTTTCATTTATAGGATCTCCCCCCAAAACAAAGGGAACCCAAAGAGTGAGATAAATTTGCTTCTTAAGGGAAAGCAAAGAGGGAAATGGAGAAAGAAGCGGCCTCAAGAGCTCCCTCCCCACCCTCAACCCCCATCCCTCTGAGCCTACAAATACCGATGTGTTTAAAGCTTTTGCTAGCATTGAAATTCAACATGTGGTTTGGCATACAAATGTAATGTGTAAAAAAATACGTATCGCTTGGTATGATCATGCATTATCCCGTGTCGCTGTTGCTGGCTGTCACACCAGCCAAAGACTGATGGTTGGTACTTAGAAGAAATGGAAGGACCAAGAAAATTTAAAGTTTCTCGGTTCAGCATCACTGAGATGCCAACAAATTAGTGCTGGATGCCCAGAGCCTGCCTTTGGTGGGTGGACTCACACGGGACACTGTGTCTCCCACATCAGGGTAGCATTCGGTGACACTAACAAATCCGCTCTCTTGGAGAGGCACCCACATGAATCACTTCTGTTTCCCAAGTCATTGTCTTACAGTGGGGTCTGTGACGCTTGGACTTTGAAGCTGAGAATTGGTGACCTTATTCTCTGGTTCCATTCAACCAGATCAGGAGGAAGGCTCTGGAATGAAACATGCCAGTGGGGCTGGGGAGGGGCCCCGATCAGAAAAGCACATCCTCCCCCTTCATGTGTCTCTCCACCATATTTGAAACATTTCAGCATTTGCCCTGGAGGGCATCTCTCATCCCCAGGTTTCTCTTGCCTTCCATGCCTTACTGTCCTTCTGGTATATTTAAAAACCTTAACTTTTTCCTTTTTGTTTCCCTTTGGTTCCCATATTCCGGACACTTCCATGCTAAGTCTGCTAAGTTCTGCGCTGGCAGACAGTGTCCATTCTTTCCTGTGAGCACATATCCCCATATTAACCGACAGATCTATAAACAAATTTCGTGGCCTCGAACCTCCCAGATTCCCAATTTCCTGCTCTTCTTTATATTTCTCTATTTCTGGCAGTCTTTCTTAGCTCCCTATTTACACCAGAGTAGCTGTTACTTCTGCTACATTTTCCTCCTCATAAAGGTCATTAGCTCTGAAAATCAATTTCCATTCATTCATCACTGACTAATGCTAGTTCTGTTCAGACTTGGTGTTGGTCAGCCGATGAGAAAAATGGATTTATGAACCTGGGTCCTGCTCTGCCCACGGATGGTGGGCAGGTTGCGGGGCAAAGCTCCCCGCTCAGTCTCCTGTTTGTAGCGAACTTTCATTCTTGCTTTACGAAGGAGATAACTTTCTGAAACCCCTCTTTCCTAGTTTGCTGGTATCTGGACCAATACAGAACAGTAAAACCGTAGCTGCAGCCAGGACATTGAAGGATTTGAGGTACCAGACATATCTCTTCCCCGTACAGGTTCTGAAGCGATTAACAAAAAAAAAAAAACACTCAAGAATTAGATAAGTTCCAAATGCCAGGGATTTTGTTGTTGTTAGAAGTTGGTTTGCAGATTGTGGCTGGGGCCTGAATGTAGCTTTGGCTTCCTAGTACCTCCCCCTAGTCATTGATAAGTGACAGCCCTCCCCCTGACAAAGGAAGAACCTCCCCAGGGACCTGACCACACGTTGCTGGCAGGCTGTTTAAGAAAGGAAGAGCCGAAATGGGATAAGCTGCCTTGCGCCACTCTCTACGCCACGACTTTTTCACTGCAGAAGAAAAGAAGGGCAGATCACCAGTGCCGTCAAAAGGGTGGACGTTTCTAGTTCATACAGAGGTTTCTATTTCAGAAGCCGGAGGAAAGGAAGATGGTTCCACAAAGAGTTCTTCCTGCCTCGTGCCCTCTCTTACTGCTCTCTGCTCCTTCGGCCACGTTTCCCAGCATGCTCTGTGCCACCACAGGCACCCCATCCTTGCTGCCCAGCTGTTCGTCACCTGGGGCGTGAGGTCTCCATCTGGACACGGAAAGTTGGAGGGGAAACCATTCATAAGTCCTATCATAGATCAAAATCCAAGGGCTTTTATTTTTATTTATTTTTTTAAAGATTTTATTTATTTTTAGACAGAAGGGAATGGAGGGAGAATGAGATAGAGAGAAACATCAATGTGTGGTTGCCTCTCACGTGGCGCCCCGGGCACCTGGCCTACAACCCAGGCATGTGCCCTGACTGGGAATCGAACCTGCCACCCTTTGGTTCGCAGCCCGCGCTCAATCCACTGAGCTACACCAGCTAGGGCAAAATCCAGGGGCTTTTAGAAACAGATGATCAGCCCACGTTTTGGTTGATGCAGCCCTCCACCCCCACCGTGTCTGAAAAAGAAGACAATCGGGGGAATGGGTGATGGCTTTTATCAGATGGTCTCTATTCAAGCAAACCTTGGCTCTGCCATGAACTCAAGCCTAGCAGGTTTTTCTCATTCTACACCCATCTGCCTTATAGTTGGTTGCACTGGATTGTTTATTAAGCTCTGGTAATTTTTGTGAGTTTTTAAAAAAATCATTTTCAAGACCTTTAAAAGTTGCCGTTTAGACCCTTTGAGGTAGAGGCTCTCCTCCCTTCTGCGCGGTATTGTCCCTTCCCGTGACTCCTGCGGCTCCTTTCCCCTGGTTCGCCTCCGTCCTCGGCCACTCCTTTTCAGTGCGATGCTCTTCCTTTCGTGTCTGCAACCTCTCGGGCTCTATCCTATGCCTTGGCATTTCTCCCGCTTGATCTCATCTACTCCAGTGGCTTCAACGAGCATGTATTCTTGAGGCTGACTCACAATGCATAATTCTATACCAAACCTCTCTCTCTCGAGCTCCAGGCCCATATTTTAAACCACTTACTAGACAGTGTCTCCATCTGCACCTCATACTCAACTGACCAAATCCAAAATCCTCATTTATCCCCCTAACTCGGTCCATCATTTTATTGTCTAATTTGGTAAATTGCACCTCCATTCTTTCATGCAACCGAGCTAAAGAAGTGGTTATATCCATTAGCTCATAGAGCCAATTCTTATTCATTAGGATAGCTTTCCAATATCCCTTTTTTATCCCTCTTTACTGCCAACACCTTGCTTTGGAGCTTGTATCAGTTTAAGTCTTTTGGTTGCAAACAGCAGAAATGAACTCTAAGTTAAAGAAAGGGGGGTGGATTTATTTGAAAGGATGTTGGGAAAGCTTACAGGATTGATGGGAAAACTGAATAACCATGTTTCAGGGTGGGCTAGATCTAGGGCGACTCTGGAGACCTCAGCGGGTACAGCTCAGTCTTTCTGCCTGGGACGCTGCACATAGTAACTTGGCCCAAGTCATCTTTCATCTCTGTGTGTCTTTATCAAACTTTCAAGTTCCTAGAAGAGAGAATCTAGCCGATCATGTTTCATAAGCCACCCAGAGCTAGAAGACAGGGATGAGGGGCACAAATCTATGAGCATGTCCTTAAAATTCCTCAGCCCGTTCCCAGTGCTGCCATAGCCCCCTTGAAGGCCTTGGCACTTCCCAATCTAGGCTTCTCGCATCTTTGAAATCTATAGTTCACACTGCCACCATTTTCATAGTTCTAAAATATATATTGTTCAATGGATTTCCTTAGTTAAAATTCCTTGATAGCTCTTCATTCCTCATGGGATAACCTACAAGCTTCTATCAGGGACTTCACTCTAGGGTTTGGACCCTGGCTACCTTTCTAGTCTCATCTCTTGCTGCTTTTCGGTTAAATCTTCTGTTCCAAGCATACCGCAGTTATTCGCAATTCCTATAAACAAGTCATGCTTTGTTCTAGCCTCGTGTTTTTGCTCCCTCTTTCTCAAATACCCGCACTCTCTTCACTTCACCTGGTTAACTCACACTCGTCTTTCCAGGCTCACTTTAGGTATTAGATCTGAATCTTTCCTAGTCTCTTCTCATCCAGGCTAAGTGCTCTTCCTCTGTGCTCTGACTGCATCCTGAACTTCTCTCTAATGTTGACATTGCAACTTCTCGCGTTCATCTCTTTCCTTGTCCCTCTTCCCGGCCAAATATCCGATTTATGTTTGGTTCCCAGTAGCTGCATGTCATAAATGTTTGGTAAATATATTGAAATAAACAACTATTGGTTTTGAATGCCTAATAACAAAGCACTGTGAGGGAAATAAAAGGTATATATATATATATAGTTTCACATTTCTACATGCAGTGACCTTACTGCCTAGGAGGTAAACAATACCCACACCAATTGAAAGTATAGGTAGAACTACAAGATACTGTACAACTTCATGCACACACACAAAAAAAACAGTCACCAGAGGCTAGAATTTGAGATCAAATTGATCTGGAAGGTCTTCTCTGAAGAGGAAACACTTGAGTAGCAACATAAAGATGATTCAAATGGTTTGAAGAAGGTGAGAGAGTGTCTTAAGTATGGGAAGTGAGGGAAAAAAGGCTCATTATGTTTGAGGAACAGAGTGGAAACATTGGCCAAGAGAGGTTGGTGAAAAGGCCAGTACATGTGTGTGCGTGTGTGCATTTGTGTGTATAAGAAAGTCATAGGTTAGGGGAGAAAATGGGGCAGACGTGCTTTTCATTCTCTCACTCTAACATAGAACACTTCAGTGTTCTAGATTGCCTGTTCATCACAAATTCCCTGTGTCTCCTTCAGAATCAAGAAAAGAACAGTTAAGATATTTTCAAAAGGTAGAGTTTCCGCATCAAGGAATTTTGCCTCTCTCCCTGAAGTTAAGATTTCCTGATGTCATTTAAGGTATTGTACACCAGATGTTTCTCTTCTTATTTTCAAGGTAGTTTTTGTGTTTGTATGATTTGTTTTTCTGCCCAGACAAGCAGCACGAGATTTCTGCCTTCCAGCTTCATGGATCCTATTTGTTTTCATTTTTAATATATACATGAACTGGAAAAACTATATGTGAGAAAAGAGTGAAAAGCTGACTAGTCTATGATCCTCAGAGGGAACTTTCAGAGTTTAGCTCAGTGTAGTCATAAACTTTAGACAATTATCTTTAGGATTTCTGTCTAGACAATTAAACTAGATATAACCCCAAACAATCACCTAGTGACACTATCAACGCGACCACAGATCTCTCCTCCAAACCCATGGACTTGTGAGGAGCTTCTACTATGAAAATTCTACTTAATTGTCAAGACCCCCAAATGTGACCTCACCCAACCTATCTACTATTAAGTCTTTAATCGTAGCTACTTAACACAACAACAAAACAAATCATCTTCCAGTTAGGCTATTTCACAAACAGCCCTGCAAGGCCCAGCTCAATCTCCACATCCTTTGGGAAACATCTCCCCTCCCAAGCACGGCGAACCTCTCTTTTCTCTAAAAGGTCGGTTCTACACCCCCAACTCTTCTCTTCCATTTCTACTTAGCAACATGTAGCAACTCCCCGTGGCTCCCTACTGATATACACACACTTTTCTCTGCTTCTCAGGCCTAATCTACAGACAAACATGGTCATATTGAGAGGGGATGTCTGCTCCTCCAACTCTCTCCCATCCCTGGCCCATGAATTAATTTTATTTTAGGTCTTTATGTAGGTAAATCCCACCAACAGCCTGGAATTAGAAGGTCACCTTTAACTCACTAGGTTAAACTCTCTCCACTTTTACAGATGAGGAAACTGAGGCCCCAAGAGAGTTGTCGTTCTCATTTCAGATTTAACACCATTTCCTCCTCCCTGCTCCCATCAGTCAACTGAACTGAAGTTCTTGAGGGCAAGGGTCGCCACGTCTGGTGCCTTGTCTCCCTCCACAATCGCGCCTATCCAGCCCCTCTCATTTCCCATACAGGATAGCGAATGCGGCTGAGCACACGCTGTGTGCTAAGGGAACAGTGTTTGGATTGAATTGAACCCCTTCACAGCGAGGACCATTTAGAGGCGCTGAGTTTGGCCTCTGGGCGAATAATTGCTTCGGGTTGGCCCACTGAGCAGTGAACAGCAATGGGACAGAGGACACCTGCCACGTGCGTAGTCTCGTTCGCCCAGCTATGTTATAAATGCCGCTTTATAGGAACGTATCTTGGAGCCCTTAAACAGAAGGGGACTTGGAATAACGCTGGTCGCAGAGTAAAGTCTCATTTAAAACGTTTCACCTGACTGACTGTCCTCAGATCAAAAACCAGATCCTGCTCCGTGTTTCAGGCCGCAGCTGGAGTCGCTTTTCCGAAAGAAAAGCACCAGGCTGTCCAAGATAGGCACTGCAGGGCTGAGGAAGCGTTTTTCACGCGGCTCCACGCCTTAAACTGGCCTTGAAGAAAAGTATCTGGAATCTGGTCCTGCCTTTTAGATACCAGAGAATTATTTTGAAAGTGGTACAATAAAAATGGACATTTGTTATTTGATAACTTAAGGTCGTAGGACACAGCCAAAGGACACAAACTTTATTTCGCTTCGTCCACAATGTGTCACCTGCTCCCCTTGGGGCTATTTTTAAGATCTTTGGCCTGAAATGGCCAATCCTGGAATGTGATCTGATCCTGGGTTTGGGGTCATTTGTACCACGCTGTAGCCAATTGACCCGCCAACGGCACAGCCTTCCTTCTTTTGATCCTTACTCTGCTCCCCTCATTTTTAAAGGAGAGGGGTCTAGTTGAGGTGGTTGTAGGATCCTACTTAATGTGAGCTAGTTTAACCCCACAAATGAAACGCTCTTTAAAGAGGAAGCAGGCCACTTATTTTAGTCATTAACCCAATCTTACTGCTGAGCACCCTCCACTGTGTTCAGGAGGTAAATGGGTTTAGTAAGAATCAGTCAAGGAATCCAAAATACTTTACTACTAAAGTATGCAGCTTCTGCCCCTTGCCCTCTTTCCCACAAAGGGAGCTGGTATCTCGGTGGAGGGCGGGAAGTGAAAGTGAATATGAGAATATTTGCCATTGATGATGATTTTTACTACCCCACTTCTATGAAGAGAAAATTATATGTGATTAGGAGCACCAGGGAGCCAGTAATACAAGCTTGGTCATTAAAAACTGGAAATTTACATGCGAAGTTCCACTAACTATATTCCTTCTATGGAATCATTGGCTAATCATGGTGCAGGCAGAGCCATTTCCACCTGGAGAGGCAGGCATTCAAAACTATAGGTCATGTTTAAGGATATTATGAGGGTCTAAAAGAAGTTCCTTAAGCATTCTACCGGAGCACTGCCTTTGGTGGTCTGAACCCTGTAGTTTAGAAGAAATCGACTCATCAGACGTCTCCAAGAGGTCTGACTTGCTTAATTCTTCAATCTGAGGTTTCGTTTTCCCCTGACACACAGGCAGGATAATCAGTCTCATTCTTTACTACCCATACGTGCCTCACTTAGTGACCGCCTAAACTACGCTTTCCTAATTCTGAGTCAGGCTCCCCAGCTGCGTTGAAAGAGATTGGGAGCATGCAGAAGAACAGGCCGCTGAGCGACTGGCTGTTCTGACTTTTTTTTTTTAGGTCTTCGTTTGGTAAACCAAAGAGTTCGGTAGCTAACGCAGTTAAACTGGAGAAAGGAATTGTGGAGAGAGATGAGGTAAGGAAGAGAACTGGCAAATGCTCCTTTGTAATCTTTCCTTGGAGTTGCTTATTGTGTAAGCCATGTCTTCCAAACTTTCTGTTGAGGAGCAGAAAAGGGTCAAGATTTATACAGAAAGCAAGATTAGTTGATCCACTTTTATGAAAGGGAAACAGACGCAGAAGAAAGGGGAGACAGGGAATCCACAGCAATAAATCAGGGCGCACAACCCAGGACTGGAGGCGGAATCCTAGGGCGTGAGTGAGCGTTGGACCCTGACTTACCAGAACTCGTGGCCACCGCTAGCAGCAAAGGCTTGGTTGCTTCCCCAGGTTTATTGTATCTAAGTGAATTTTCCAGGCCAACTTGTATTTTATCAGCCAGAGAGACTGCTATTCAACATAGAAAAGTTAAAACATACTCCAAGTTGGACACTCTTGTGGATTTCGTCATCTGCTGGAGACACATTTGGAACAGAGATACACTACCTCAGAAACATTCAGGAGTAAACACGTTTTGCCCAGAGACCTTCCCCACTGTAATTCATTAAAAACAAGCAAACCTATAATAATCTTTACACCTTGCCTCCAAAGGAATTTTCCTTAGACTTCTACACGTATTATCCTAAATATGTATTTTATAGGACGTCTCTTTGAGGCAGGTTTTTCACAGTGTTTTCGGTTTGAATAGAGAGACTTTGGTTTTCTGAAAGGTAATCAAAATTAAATGATCGCACCTTTGGATTTGTCCCATGTTTCACCTTACGCTCCCAAAGGAATGCACGGGGTGACTCCGCTGGACTCTGGAACAGAACCCGAGCCCGCCCTCATCTGCAGTTCCTCCCGCCGGTTTCCTTCTACTTCCCCTCCTCCGCTCACCTGCTGGCTTCGTTCCCCCTTTCAAGTGCACGTTCCTTTCCTTCATACCCCACCTCACCATACATATCACCTCGGTGGGGACCTGGCAATCTCTAGAAATGCTGGTCCAAGTGCAGCATTCTGTGCCCTTCCACTTTCTCTGATCTCTGATTTTGCTAAGCCAGAAGGGAGTAACTCAGCTTTTTTGCTTTGGGTTCTCATCCCTTTGACTTACTCATCCTTAGGTAACCTAGGGCCGAGCTTGAGGCTGGGCTACACTCTGGGGTCAGCGGAGGGAGATGCGGGTGGCCCGGCCCCTCTCCCACCAGACAGGACAGTCCACCCATCAATCATCAGCACGACCCCCAGCAGAAAAATGCAAAGTGGTGGACAGAGGGTTAGCAAAATTCAATTACTTTGGTAACATTTTGGGAAGAATCATACACCACAGAACTATTCAAAAATGCAAAAAAAAAGCAAAATGTTGTTTCTCCCTTCCTCCGTGAGCCAGCCCACTCCCCGCTCAGTTGGCGATTATCCCCAGGACTCCCTTCACTCACAACCCTTAAATTATCGCCCTTCTTTGTGACTTGCTTTTCTTCTTAAAGGTTGTCCTCCATGTTGATTTTCACCCGATTTCACCCCTACGGAACTGAGAAGGCAGAGGAAGGCGGCCTGATCTCTTGGAGAGATTTGCCCCCGGCTGAACTTTGACACCGCCCTTGGCTACTTCCCCTCCTAACCCCCAAGCACGCTGTTCCCTTTACTTCGAGCAAAGCAGGGGCCCCATTGTAGTGAGAGGGTGGAATGGAATACTGTTTAGGATAGGTGCAGCTCGAAACCACTCATTTTGATTATTGTCTCTAGATTTTCGATGCAGTTGGGCAATCCAAATTCGTTCTCAAGAACCTTCAGCATTATACAGTCCATCCCCAATTGGTAGGTGGATAAAAGATTTCCCCCAAGAGGCCTAAAAGCACGTTGCAGCGGTGGGGCAGAGGCCCGCTGCGGAGTGTCCCCCATGCCTCCAGGGGCTGCCGCTTCAGTGACTGCTTCCCCTCCTAGGGGGGTGGGGGGGGTGCAGAGCTGGACACGGAGCCAGAGGCCATGTGGGGAAAGGCGGTGGTGAGCGAGCAGGCAAGAACCGGGAAGAAGATGGTCCCTGTGGCTGAAATAAATATTCTTCTTAAGTTGAGGAAACATATTAATAATCAGAAAGTGTTTCATTCTCTCCTCCTCCCCTCCCTCTCCAAGCCTCTGCTTTCCTTCTGTTGACAGAAAAACAAATTTAGCGGGACTGTCCCTTCCCCCACCCACATCTTAAGTGACATGCTGTCTTTGGGACTGCTTGATCTTTTTAACCTTGTGCTTATTGTGCATGGCAATGCGGTCGTGCCTATGGGAGAACGTTAGTGGGTGGGAATGTTGGTGTCACCCCGACTCTTAAAACTCCCTGAGCAAGGAGACGGGGGCGCTGGCCCTTCCACCTTCTGCCTCTGGAGTCCTAGAGAAGGCCTGTGAGGTTTAGCATGGAAACCTCGCTGTTCGCCTCACTGGGCTGAACAAATTCTGTTACACTCTTTCAGGAGAATTAAGTTGTCTTTCTCCCTTTAATGCGGAAATCTCTCCATGTTATTTCCCCAGCCCCTTAGTCTATTTGTAGGGCATGCTCTGAGGGAAGAAAGAACCAGCGGGCTTCAGACTTTTTCTGATAAACCCACGTCAGAGTAGATTTGTCCAGTCCCCATGCAGCCTCTGTCCCTACCCCACAGAGGCAGAAGTAGCCAACTGACTTGTTCATCTTCTCTTGTCTTCATCCCTTTGTCTCCTGGAAACCGTTGTGTCTGTCTGCTCAGGGTCAGTACTATGAGCCGTTGAAGCCCACCGCACTGCAGAAACTCATGGCTCGGAACAAGAAAGCCTTGAGCTTCATGCTCAAGGTCACGGAGTATGATCAGGATAAGACCTTACTGATGCTGACCAACAACCCACCTCCCTCCCCAATGGACCAGCAAGGAAAGGACCTCCCACCAAAGTACTTTCCCAAGGAGTTCCTGCTCAAGGTAATGGCGCCCGGGGAAGTTTCCCGGCACCCTAAGTAAGGACCCTGAAGAATTTGGAGTTAGCTTGAAGAAGGAAGCTAACTTAAGATGGTATTCAGGAGCCAACCTTTTTCCTCTAATTCTTTGCCATGTGCTTCACCGAACAGAATTTGGAGGGCCTGGGAAATACTCAGCGAAAGAGTTGGACGGGTTTGGGTCATGAAACTTCATTGCCCAGAGAAAACAGAGTCTTCATTTGAAATTGTCTGTCCCTGGACACAGATATTTAGTTTGTAATTAACAAAGGATAAACTACCCAAATGCTTTCCTAGTTGAGTATAAAGTAGTAAAGGATAAATTGAGAAATGAAGAATAAGGACCAGAAATGAATACTTCAATGGGAAAGAAGTAAAGGGTTATATTTTATACCCCATTGCTTTTGGGTGCTAAGGGAGGAAGAACAGAGCAGGTAATTTACTATCACAGCATCCAGACATTTGGGACTCTGTTATATACTAAAGAAGTTCAAAGTCAATTTGATAACCAGTCACGGAGCATACACTATCTAAGAACTAAAATATAAAGATGATTACAGGACAGTTTCTGCCTTGAAGGAACTTGGAGTCTAACAGCAGAGAGAGATCAATAAATGAGATCTGTAAAAGTGATTATAATATAGCAGGATATATGAATAATAAAAGAATATACAAGATACAGAACTCATATACAATAAAGAACAGTATTTCTTTTGGGAGAAAGGGCATAATCAGAGAGGCTTTACAGAAAAGATGACCCCTGACAAAAGAAAAGGAGAATATTCCAGTCAGAGGGAAGGGCAAAGACATGAGCAACTGAGGTGCATTTAGGGAGTTGTGAGAAAGTAAATGACAGCAGATGAAAGGATATAATCAAATTTGCATTAATTTAGAAAGACCCTTTTTTTGGAGATTGGGAGAAAGATGCATTATTTGTGAAAGAGAAGAAATCAGAGATGTAGTTATGGTGTTACTACAGTCATTGAGGTGAGCATGTTGAGAAATTGAACAAAATCAACAGCAGAGGAAGTAAAAAAAATCAATTTAAGAGATATTTAGGAATCAGGATCTAAAAACGATCTTGACACCCCTGTCCAGGTAGCTCAGTTGGTTAGAGCGTCATCCAGATACGCCAAGGTTGGTGGTTTGATCCCTGGTGGGAGGACATACAAGAATCAGTCAATGAATGTGTCAATAAGTGGAACAGCCAATCAATGTTTCCCTCTCTCCGCCTCTCTCTCTCTCTCTCTCTCTCTCTCTCTCTCTCCCTCTCCCTCTCCCTCTCCCCCTCTCCCCCTTCCTCTCTCTTTCTCTCTCAAATCAATCAATAAGAAAATACAAAAAGATTTTGATAGTCTTCAGAGAGAACCTAAAATAGCAAAAAGAAATTAAATGAGATGAGTAAAAGTACAAACAAAGAATATGATTATAACAGAAATTTGAAGTTGGGAATGGAATTACCCAAGACAGATTTTTATAATAGAGTGTGGTGAATTTGGAATTAGTATTTCTTTAGTTGCTACATAAATGGCAGTGAGAGATTCCTTTCCGAATGGAAGATAAGATGCTAGTATCCAAAGGTATATGCTGACAAAGGAGTTAATAACAAATTTCTTGCCTATGGTCTCTTTGGTCTAGAATTTGTGCCTCTGAACATACACTCAGCAGTCGTTTCTCAGGGTGGTGGTAGGGCAACACACACTGAGAGAGGGACCAATCCCAGGCCAACTGTGCTGCTCAAGGTAGAGAGGGAAATCCAGGACTGTCGTGTAACCTTGGCACAAGAAGAGCTCTCTTCCAACAGCTGGCACTTGAGAGTCTTCCAGATCGCATGCAGGACCTGAACATACTTATGAGCAAATTGTGGTACCGGCCAGACTGTCTTCATAGAGCTAAGGCTCTGCTTGTCAAAGGCAGACACCCTGGTAATTTTATGGGGCTATCTGAAACCAGTCCAAGAAGATGGAAATGCCCAGTATCTAGAATGCTTCTTTAATGTGTATGCTGCCTCCCTTCCTTCTCTTGCCAGAAAATGTGACCATCTTTTGTGAGCCTAAGATCTTCCACTGAAGAAGCATTCATTTGCCCAGGCATGCGTATAAAAAGATTGCGGGTTCTAGCAGGCAACTTGGAGAATGGAATAGATGGTTATACTGCCACCAGGATGGTTATACTCAGAGCCCCTTCTAAGTGAAATGGACCATACCACAGTTTGTGAAGGCAAGGATGCCCCGTGAGGTCCTATTTTGTATAACCAGGCTCGATCCTCTATTCCTAGCTAGGACCAGAGAAGCACACCAGACCCAGTGAAGGAAAATGCATAGGTCAGTTAGTGACCCGTGGTAGCCACCACCATACCCAGACTGACCAAAAATGAAACCAGCCAACTTATCAACAACCCAACCCCTGGCCTAATCAGATTTCTTGCTTCCAGGCCTCTGAATTGGGAAAGGAAGAGTTAGAGGCAGTGGGAATGAAAGCTGAAAGGACACAGAGAGGCCAAAAAGAAGGTAGTGTAGGGACCATGAGAACAGGAGAGGGGCAGGTTGAAGTAACAGGGAAATAAATATAAATGAATAAGCAGAAGCTATGGATAGAAAAAAGGCATACAAGGTAAGGTAAGGAGGGAACAGAGAGAGGAGGAAGCAGGTTGGAAGAAGTAGGAGGGATGTTAACAATATGATAGAGAATCAAGATACGCAAATGTATGCAGTGGTGGTCTTTAGCCGGTGCTGTCTTGGATTCCAAATGACTTTTCCATTCCTGTTTTTCTGCTGTGAGATCAAACATTTATTACCAAATGCTTGGTTTACTAAACAATTCAATAGTTGAATCCTCCCCCAAACAGGGTCAATTCTTCTCTGCTTCTCTTCAAAGGGCCAGTGGGCACGTTCAATCAATTACGCAGGAAACTGACAAGTCACCTGGCAGGGAAACAAACTGTATTAGCCCACTCAGAACGGCTTCCTCTTCTTTTAAATTCCGAGTCCCCACTTCCGTCTCTGACAAGTGGGATTACATCATCCGGGAAATTGGAACTTAATTCAGCCTCTACGTCCCAAGGTGTGCGTTTGACTCCTCACTTTCCTTCCCTCTGCTGCAGGAAAGGTATCAGCAGCACAAACCTGCTCAGAACCTCTACCTACTTCCAACGCCTCAGAAAAAAACGTTAAGCCCTGAGCTGAAACGGATCTTCCCTGTGACACTGTTGAAGGATCCTATGTCCAAGCAAGAACAGTGGTTCAGGTGAAGTCCTGGCTCCTCTTGTTGCCATGTTCTTTCTTTCCCATCATTTCCTTATTCATGCTACCATTTCTTTTAAATACGATTGAATATTTTTTGCCTGTAGGGGATAGGTACCAATGTATATTATTAATAAGACACAAAGACGCAGCTTACTGCTCAGGCTGATGTGGTTCAGTTAGTTGGAGCATCATCCTGCAGACTGAAAGGTCATGGGTTTTGATTCCTGGTTAGGGCACATGCCCAGGTTTGTGTGTTCAATCCCCAGTCTGGACGCATGTGGTTCCCTGTCTGGGCATATACAGGAGGCAACTGGTCAATGCTTCCCCCTCACACCGATGTTTCTCTCTCTCCCCTCCTCTCTCCCTTCCTCTTTCTCTAAAAAGCAATGGGAAAATGTCCTTGGGGGAAGATAAAAAAATAAGACATGGCTTCCCTATATAATCCCCAACATCACTTACACTCTGAGAGAGAAACAGTAATGCAAAGCTAAGGTTTTTCATTGAGAAGGATTTTCAAGGGTGAAGAGAAATATTCAAAAGTCTAGGAGTTGGGAAACAGAAACACTTTTTCCCCTCAGTGCATGATAAGGGATCTAGCTCAGAAAAATGTGCTGTAAGATTTCATTTGAAACTAGTTTTAGGAGCAGCCTGGATCTAGTTTGGATAGGAGACAGGATACCCTGAACTTCCTACACAGGTTTACAAGGCTGGGTTCTAAAAGCCTCCCTTTCACCAAACTGTGTTCCCGCTCTGTACCAAGGAACACCTGCTAACATCGTCCTTCCTGCTCCCCTGGAATCTGAGAGTGTGGTGACTGGTTCCGCTAGCCCCCAGCCCTAGGATTCACTAAATGAGCTTTCTTTGTTAAGGTTTTCCACCAAGAACGATTTCAAGAGTGAAGGGAAATATTCAACGCTCTGCACGCTGAGGAAACAGAAAAGCATGTACCCGCAGCTCACCTTCGCTCAAGTCTGTAAAAGAGACCTGGTCAAAGCTGGTACGCTCCTCTCTTGCAAAGCAGTGGCTTACAGGACAGAGATGTGGGCAGGAGGGACAACCTGTGGGGACAAGAGATAAGGGCAAATCGATGTCTCTCGTGGAGGTTCTAGGGACTGTTTTTCCTTGTAGCACAGAAGCTAAGAACTGATAGAGGCTCAGGTGGTGCTAGACTTTAGATTCTGTTTAAATCCTCAAATTTCAAGAAGCCGTTGCATAGTGCTTCCCAAATGGCATCACGAACCACTCTAAAAGTTTTGGTACATCAGTGTGTTATTCACCCTGTTATTTACTTACTGTTTTTGTTCTTGTCCTGATTAACACTATATCATTAACATGGGTTTGATATACTAATTACGGTTCTTTTTCTGATGTACATGTCATCAAACTTATAATAATTAGAATTTAAAATGTTTATCTATGTATCTCCTTAAACTATGCAATGCTATACATTATCACTCTTGAGGAAAACTGTTCTAGAAGGGCCCAAGGATAAATCTGTGAGTCTCAGAGATACACAAATCTCTGTGGGAATGAGGCAGGACCTGGGGTGGAAGGGGTTTGGGGTAGGTTTGTATGGAATGGAAGAGGGCATAATGCAAATGCTCCTTACAAAGTATCATTCATTGAAGAACATTTATAGGGCGCCTAAGTGTTGAGCACTCACTGAACACGTTCAACCTATGAGATAGATAGATGGTCCAGACTGTGAAGGGCCGGGGTTATGTGATTAAGGGCTTGGGTTTTCTCCACGAAGCAGTTGGGACCCATTGAAGAAGTTCAGAGCACTCAGTGGGCATTTGTGTATTAGAAGTATAATTGATGGGCCCCCAGACTTCACCCGTTATGGCTTCAAGATAAGACTGTTTTCTCCGACAGGGTTTCTCTCCTCAAGCAATTTCCGCATCTCCCTGAAGTATGTTTAGCTGTCCCACAAGGCCATCCCAGTGCTGGCTTAACACCTTTGCCAATTGTCCTATCCAAATATTCACTGTCCAGAGGCCTGTGGTCATATCTTACCATCCCTTTAACGGCTTCTCTGCTCCTCCTGTACCCATTTGCCACTCCACCCCAGGCCCGCCTGCTGCCTCTCTTAACACCCCATATTCAGCTTAAACCAAGCTGTGATATTTAACAATACTTAATGGAGAGAGAAGTTAAAGGACAGCAGAGGATGATTTTTCTTGCTTTAAAAAAAGTCAACTTGCTTTAAAATAGGCTCAGTGTCAAACCCGCCTCGGTTCCTTCACAGTCCCCAGCACATTAATCAATCCTGGGAATCTCTTGGCTTATCTATGATCCTTCTGCCTACACGCCAAATAACCTTGGCCCAAGGAAAGGGAGGAGGTTCACTCCTTCCCCAAAGCCTGTTTAAATTTCAGCCCAAGAATAAATTAAGTAGGAACATTTTCAGATGGTCCCTGACTTAATGACAGTGTGACTTATGGTTTTCTGACTTTACAGTGGTGCAAAAGCAATATGCATTCAGTTAAAACTGGCCAGGCTAAGCTATGATGATCGGTAGGTTGAATTTTTGACTTAGATGTTTTCAGTGGATAATGGGTTTATCGGGGCATAAACCCGTTGTAAGTTGAGGACCATTTGGATTTCCTTCAGGGGAAAATCTACGTGGAAAGTAAGGTTTGAGCTTTATAGGCTAGATAAGGCAAGTATAATAGCTAATGGTACATTTAGTAAAGTCGGAGTTAAATCTTAAATGATACCACATGTTGGATATCACAGTTCAGTTTAATCTAGAATCTAATCTGGATGAGAATTTCTCTAATTTTTCAAGGGCACGATTCTATGAAGGATACACCCAATTTACATTTCTAACCAGAACACTTAATATCTCGGTCTGCAGCATTTTATTGCAATTACAGTGACTTTACAGTTTCCCAAAAAAGGGGGGGCAGATACTGACTTGATTTATAAATCTAAAGGGCCCATTATGGTGCTTTTCCTTAACAAAGACAATCTACTATGAAGTTGAAAAAATATCTCCACTTCAAGCAAAAGCTCCATTGCTGGCAACCACTTCCTTCCACCACTAATGTCCCATATTTACCAGGCATCAAAATGAAGAAAGATTACATAGAAAATGGTTTGGATGGGGCCCATGAAGGCTGGCTAGGAGGCTGTCCAAGAGGCAGATGATAGGACAGGAATTAAGATGTTATCAGTAGGACTAAGGAAACACATTCGAGGGATATTTACAAGGCATGGTGCATCAAAAAGAGCGGGGAGGGACGCTTCCAAGAACAGAGGAAAGAGAATCTGCATCAAGTGATGACACTGAAGCCAACTGTAGAGTTTCTCAGTTACATTTTCAGGCAGGGGACTGAAAACCAACGCACACTTTAGGAAAAGGCTGAGGGATAAGAATGTACAAGTGAATGCACCTTAACTTAGTAAGTGACAATGAATGTCAATATGATTTTGGATGGAATCATTCGAAAGGGATGGTATTAAGCAGGGAAGACTAAACTGGCAGTGTGTTAAACTGGGTTTTGAAGAAGGTAAGGAATCCAGAATTCCTATAAAGAATGCTGGGAATGGTAGTCCGGGGGTCCAAAATCTTTCCCCTTGCTAAGAGTAAAAACCACTTTTCTCGTCCCTCCACGTGGGTCAGTTCCATGCCTCACGTTAAGTGTCCTAACCCTCTGGACAGCCACACTCACCAAGGGCACTGTGTTTTGTTGCAGTCCCCAAGAAGTCAGAAATGCCGACTTCGAAGATGGACCGGGAACCACTAACCCTTGCATCGCTTCTGGAGGAGAAGCCCACCAGAACCGCGCCTGGGGAGAAAGACTTCCGCTTTGGAAGGGCCCAGCATTGGTTCATTAAAAATACCACGGCCATTAAGTGAAAACAAACTTCAGGACTCTGGCGAGAGACTGAAGGCCAGCATCAATTTTCATCCAGGGCGTGTCAACCAAATAAAAAATTGCATTCTGCCCGCTCCGGGCACGGGCTGCCCAATCGCTCGCAGGGCGCGCCGGGGCGAGCCTCGGATACCCACCGGTCGCGGCAGGCGCCCCGAAGCGGGGCCGGGACCGGCGCCTGGTCCCGCCTCAGCTAGCTGGGGGAAGACGAGAGGGCGTGGCTGCGTCCTCCGCGGACCGGAGCAGCCGCGACTGCCGGGGAGGGCGGGCCTTCTCTCCGAGTGACGGGGCGGCGGCCCAACCCGCGCCAGAGCACGGGGCCGGCCTTCCTGCAGCCTCTTCCGCTTGCCGGCTGAGGTGCCTGGGAAGGTTGCAGTGGGTCTGGGCGCTGGGAAGTGGTCCAAGATGATTAAAAAATTCGACAAGAAGGACGAGGAGTCTGGTACGCGCTGGGCTTCTGACGCCCACCCTCCGCCGCGGGGGGGTCCCTTCCCCTCCAGCCGCCACCTGCTCTGGGGGTGCGGCCCGGGGGGCGTGGGCGCCGGTGTGCCAGGGGGCCGGTTCCAGCCGGGGGCCTGCCCCTAGCCCCTCCCCCGGCGCCGGAGCGCTCCCCCCAACCCCAGTCGCGCGCTCTCGCCCAGGCGTCCCCCGCCCCCCACCCCCACCGCCACGCGCCGCCACAGCTTGGCGGCCCCGCCCCCTCCCTCTCCCCTTCCCCCTTCCCCGCTGCCTCCCCCTTCTCCCGGCGCTTCTCCTCCTAGCCGTCTCCTACCCGCTCGCCCCGGGTGGGCTGCTCGCGTTGGCGGCGGGCGCTGGGCAGGTGGCGGAGGGAATGGGTGTGCGCGTGTAAGAGGCGAGAGGTGCTGGTAGTGTGGGGCCCAGAGTGGGTCTCAAGTCCACGGGACCGTGTTGTGTGTGTGTATATGAACTTTGAGGTTCCTTATACCTTACAGTCTTCCCGAGGACCTTTACACTATTTGCTTCCCACGGGGCAATACTGTCTCATGGTACATAGGTCATTCAGTGTATCCAAAAGTGGCGTCTTGACACTTTGGTCCAGAGCAAAAGGCGAAGATAATCAAGCCACCTTACAAACAAACAAAACAGAACCCATCATTTGATAGCTGCTCTCATAAAGCGTGGTAGAAGGTTGAGTTCGTAAAAGTTCCATGGCCCCTTCCACCTTTAAGTTTATATATGATTATCTGCTAAACTCTTTTTTGCTTCATAGTAAATGTTAAAAACACATACAATCGTGCTCGCCTTTGGGGAACTCCAAAGGACCCTACCACAATCTGACTAATCTTGGTTGTGTGGACATGACATATTTGTAACACTCATGTAAAAATGGACAGGAGAAAGAAGACAATCATTTCAGGCAAGGATCCTGCAAAAGGACAAAATCTTACAGGAAAACAAGGACAGAAATCATTTCAGAATCAAAATGATTATATTTAGTTTCTATACATAGATAGCGAAGTGGTCACTTCTCTTAGGTGAGATATCCCAAGCACTCAGTACCCTTCTGTAGAAAATAAGTTTGTGTAGGACAGCTATTAAAAGATATGTTTTGTTTTATACTATAGGTAGTGGCTCCAACCCTTTTCGGCATCTGGAGAAGAGCGCGGTCTTACAGGAGGTATGGCTTGGAAGTCCAGTGTGTTTCCATTCCATTTTAGAATGGTGGGCGGAGAGCCCCTGGAATGTTGAGATCCAAGATAAGAATTAAGGAATATAACTGAGTTCAGAGAATATAGACTTGAGGGGAAAGGGTGAGGGGTTGCTTGTCAAAGGAGAGAGAAATGCAAAAACATGCAGGCTGTGCCACATGTTGAGAATTTTAAATAAAATGCCAGAAGAGGTGTTTAGTGTAAGGTTATTGAAGGAAGTTACAGATACTAAGCTCATTGTATTCAAGTGATACAGATAAATACTATGATTCTTACTTAACAGGTAGAGCCTACAAAGTTGAAGTGAAGCATTAGACTTAAGGGAAAGAGAGAGTATAGAATGGAAAATCAAGGCCGCATCTAATAATGTATCATGTACCATATACTAAGGAGAAAACTATAGGTAGCTAACATTATTTGGATATTGTAATGCAAATACAGAATAGTCTTTATTTTATTAAAGTTGACTTTCTGTAATCCGAGATAGAAAAAGTAGAAAATATACCATGTGTAATAGTGTTGTTCGTTTCCAGGCTCGTCTGTTCAATGAAACGCCCATCAATCCAAGGAGATGTTTGCATATTCTTACCAAGATTCTCTACTTACTGAACCAGGTAAATTCTTTTGATTTTCTTCATATTTGTGTCCCAGAATAGACATACATAAGATGTGGTAAAGTACTTTCTGGAAGGTAGAATCATTTTTTTAAAATTCTCTTATTTAAAAAAATCTACAACGTTGCTTAACATAATACTTGAAACTTCTTGAGGACAAGGACTGTGACATATACCGTATTTTGCTGTGTATAATGTGCACCCACGTTTTTGGCCCAAACTTTCAGGAAAAAAATCTTTCATTTTAATTTTTAATTCAATCATGTATTTATTTATTTTTAGATACTTGTTTTTTGTATTATAGAGGAATTTTAGCATTATTTGTGAACATACTATGGTACAAGAAATTTCATGTAACAAATAATTATAAGACACAAGAACAGATGCAAGGTACAAGAAATTTTAAAAAGAATTAAAAACATATAGATACAGAAATAGTACTATACACGTGTAATACGCATCTTTATTTTTCCTTAAAAATTGGGCAAAATGAGCATTATACACAGCAAAGTATTTTATTTCTTTTTATTCATGAGGTACTAAAGCAGTTAAGCACATAGCAGATTCTCAACATTGATTTGAATTTAACAAGTATTAGTTAATATTAAAACATGTTGTTTAGAATTGTTCAGAAGTCATTATATTCCTCCAGAAATACAGTACAAAGCCTTAGACATATTCTAAATAGATATTTTACCCTTTTGGGAGTGTAGGTGGGTATATAGTGATGTTTTAAATCTTTGCTTTTAATGTTTAGATTTTATATTAATTATCCTTACTGCACCTTACAACAATATGATTCTAGGCTTAACCATTTAGTGCCTAATGTCCTTTTCTATAAATGGGAATTATGATCATCATATTTGTTTTGTAAAGTCGTAGTGGTTAAATGAGATAATAAATGCGAAGCATTGAGAATAGTCCTGGATACATAGTGAGCATTCAGGAATAGTTTTCATTCAGTTACTCAGCAAATATTTATTACACATCTGCTGTGTCTTACCCACTGTTTTAGACACCGGGAATATGACAGACAAAGCCAACAAAAATATTTGCTATAAATGCAATAGGTTCTATTTGCAATTATTACTAATTTTACTTTTTATTTGTATGTTGTTGTTGACTTAAAATCTCATGAAATGTCTAGGGCCTCTCTGAAAATGTGAGTTTGTTTCTTAGACACACACGTGTGCAGGGACCCCCCCCAACACACACCCTCAGATGGTTTACATGTGGTGCTAAGAAGACTATGGTTTCCAATTTGAACTCCCTGAGAATATTTTATCTTTACTGTGTTTCATGACTGAAGACCTCGTCCAGAGACAATAAAATTTTGTAGTTTACAAATGGAGATTGAGCAACAAGTACATTCTTTTAGATAAAATTCACAAAGTCATATTCCTCTGTGGTAGCTTATTGGAAACATTTAAGGCATGTGTCCAACTTAGCTAAATCCATCATATAAGCAGGGTTTTGTGTGGTTGGCGTTGGTTCAGAGGAGCATATACTTTTGTATTGGCCAATAGCTCTTTGATGGGCAACTCATGTTGAAACATTTAATGATCTTGATAAGGAAATTCCCAAGCACAGTCTGGTGCATAAACAGGTTTGGAAACCTTCGTTTTTTTCTTTTGCTTAGATCCTGGGAGAGCTTTATGGAAAAGTACTTTTAAATTCCTACCAGAGTTTACATACCCATATGTTCTCTGAGTTTTAAGTCAAGTAGGGACTAAAGTTTTACCAATATGAGTGCCAAGTACATGGATTTCTAGGTATTCAGGAAATAGTTACAAAAGAAGGAGGGGAATCTTTTGCTGGTGAGCAAGCTGGATATTCTGATTGAAGCAATTGGAAACTATTATACTTTGCCTTTCATCCTAAACTGTCACAGTTTTTCCATCAAAATTGACTTATTGTTAGACCTGTGACAGACAGAGTGAAGACTAGTTATATTCTGTGTAAAATCTGAAGTTCTGAAAGCGATTGGGCTGACCGTGTTTTATAGGATTGAATGAAGAGACTGAATATTGAAATGGTAATGCTTCAGGTGGCTTGTGATCTGCATTGTCTGGACTATAAGTGAAATCGGTTATTTAACATCTTGTTCCACAAAAAATGTGTTTCCTGGACCAGCAGCATTCTCATTACTGGAGCTCCTCGGAGCCCTTGAGTCAGAAGCTGCGTTTTGGCAAGCTCCTCAGCTGATTTATTGAGCACACTGAAGTTCTGATCCAAAGCATGTTTTGAGCGGCTTGAGCCAGTAATTTGAGATGTATTAGCAGCCTCTTAAGTCTTTATATACATAATCTGGTTTCTGCCCTCTTAGTGGGTCTCTTTAAGTTATGTTTTCTAGATTCCTAGTAGTTCTTTACAGTTTAATGTTTATGATGTTCCCATTCGGTGTGATCTGTGCTTGTAGGCAGTGGAATGATAGTATCGCAATCCGATTAGGAACTCAACTTGGTATTATTTTCTACCTCCTTGTAAATCGTAGTTCTTCAGGAAAATTAAAATAGTCCCTGCAGTAAAGTTAGAGACCACTGTTCTAGAACTTTCATAGCAGGTGAGTGCTACTGAATTATTTTAAATAAGGAGCAGGTAAATGGCTATGCCAGAAAAGCAGCAAAAAGGCAGAATGTTTACAGATAGATTTTTTCCCTGCATTCTGAAAGAGTTTTGCAGAAATAAAGAGAAAATCCTTAAGTGTTGTTTTATATTATACTTAGGGTGAACACTTTGGAACGACAGAAGCCACAGAAGCCTTCTTTGCAATGACTCGATTGTTTCAATCCAATGATGTAAGTCTTTTTCTTTTAAATCTCAGGCTGAAAAAAAATTGCTTTTATTGGTTTTCCTTGGGGAACTGAGAGTGTTCCAAATTAGAGAAGGTTGTTTGAAATGTTTAAAACTACTTAAAAATTTCTTTTCATAAAATGTTTATTAAAAGATATGTGAAAATAAAAGAAGGAAAGCATATAGTGTGAAGCTGTTCACCCGCAGATCTTCCATGCACTTCCACGAAAACTGTTACCGTGCAGCTCTCGGCCTGATGCTGCGGAAGTGGACTCGTATGGAAGCCAGTGGACGTAACTACCACACCTTCAGGTTCTTAGTCAAGGTTCTGGTGGGCCTGGGGTTGCCGTTGGTTAGCAGGGCCGGCAGTTGGGAAGAAGAGCTGCGTGCAGAGTGGGAAGGAGGACGTGGAGTGGGGGAAGAGAAGGGTGAGGACAAACGCGAGCTGCCAGAACCTCCACATCTGTCTCTCATTACCTTAGACCACCCTGACTTTCAGAGCACAGTGGCTGCTGCTTTCCCCCTCTCTCCTACTGTGGCCAGCTCTGGCTCAGAACCATGCAGGGAAGGGGATTCTGGAATATATATTTTCCACCTTTCTGTTGACATAAATTGTTGAGCTCTTGCAGTCCATTTGGTACCTATCGCTTATCATCACAGGCCACAGTTTTTGCCTGACCTGCAGGTCTTTCTGGGACTTGAGTCTGCTTATATGTCTAGACAATGAGGAGTTGCGGGAGTGGGTCCTCAGGAACATCAGCAGTCCCTTGTAAAGCAGCTGTCTCAGGGGAGGCCGTTACACATTCTTCAGGCAAAGGGAGACGACTTGCCTGAGACAGGGGATGAAGAACTATTTCTACTTTCAAAGTAGGAAGAACTACTTCCTACTTGGTGGAATTTAGGGCTTCAAGGTACTCAGCTTCATCAGAATCTGCCCATGTGTCCCCATTCCAATTTTCAGGGCCTCAACTCCTCCCCAGTCAAGGTCCTAACTTTAACCTAAGATGCCCCATAAGGGTGTGAACTGAATTGACATTGTAATTCAGCCAGCAGGGTATGCTTTTCAGCAATCTCAGCCCTGTGTCCACATGACATAGGTTTCCTATTAAGGCAATTAGGAGATTTCTAGTCACTTACCCAGACCTTGAGCTGTGACTAAAACTCTGAGCTCATCGTTTTCTTTACCAAGTTCTCCAGTGTACTTAGAAGCAATGAACTTATTATACAACTCATTTTTTCAGAAATGTTCTATGGCAGTAACTACTGGGTTACCGAAAGCCTTGTCTTCTGTGGGTTCTTGATCATACTTGCCTGTAGGTGATAATTTAAGTATTTTGCCACTGCATGCCATGGACTAGTGTTGTCTGCTTTACTCCTGGAGACAGGGTAGTTTTATCAACTCAGAGAAGCTATTTCAGATTCCTATCCCTAAGGTCCTATTTCCCTTTAATCACTCCCTGCACCAAAAATTCAGGGTTTAATCAGGAAAGGGGAACCACTATGATTATTGTAGAATTATTATTAGAGGAATTAGATTAGAGTGCTAGGCATTTCAAGCTGCTGGAGTGGGGCTAAGGGGAGGGCCTATTTATAAAAGTTCCGGAGGACTGTTGCTTCTTTGCAGCTCGGTGAGTTTGTAGCGCAGGTAGCTGGTGATGGGCCTGTGGCTGCTGTTGCTCAGACGGCTGGCAGTTGGGAGAAGGAGCTGGACATGGAACAGTGAGGAAGATGCAAAGCAGGAAAGAAACAGGACAAACTTGAAGCCTCTAGCAAAGGTTGTATTTTAAAAAAAGGCATGAAATTGTTTTCTAAGAAGTGAATTGCAGAAGTGCAGGCTTATTGGACAGGACAAATGGCCCCTTGAAGTTGGTGGTCATGAGTTTAAAGTATTACCAGGAAGCATGGCGAATGTTTTTCTCTAGCTGCAGGCTTCAGGTTAGGGCCTGGAATGGTTAGGGTTAGGATTTTGCCAAGTTAGTTAACAGAGAGAGGAGCAAGGAAGTTGAGTAACTGAAATATTGACGATGGAATCTATGTTTGGTTAGGAGGCAAGTAAGAACAGGGGCCGATGGAGACAGTAAGAAGTTGATAGGGTCAATGGATGTAGGTCATGGTGGAGGGAAAAGAGTTCTTGCAGTCAGGAGTGGTGGTTGGAAAGTGAAATGCTTAGAAATGAAATTAAGAAAGGGATACTGTTAGTGATAACGACCGTGACGGTGAAAGTGGGTGATTGCAGTAGGAAGGAGGGCAGGCTCCTGGGAGAAGAAGAGGCCACTTCCGCAGAGTGGGCGGAGTTTTAATGTTGTCTTATGGATATTAAAATCACCAATTTTTATATACCACACGTGGGCGCGGGACCAGCCCGTTCAGTGTCTGCGCCCTTCCTACCAGTCTCGATGTGATTTCTTCTTTTATTCTGTAGTTGTACGTAGGACTGCTATTCGGCGTGAAATGATAGTTGTTTTATAGCTTAGTTGTAATTTTGATGTGGTTGTGTGTGCAGGAGAGCTGTGTGTATCTACACAACCATCTTGACCAGAAGTCTGGTTGTATATTTTTTTTACTGAGTTTTGAGAGATCTTTATGTATTCTGGATACAAATCCTTTATCAGATATGTTTCCTAAATAGTGTCTCCTAGTCTGTGGCTTTTCATTTTCTTAGTCTTTCAGATAGCAGAAGTTTTACATTTTGATGAAGTCCAGTTTATCCATTTTTTTCTCTTATGAATTGTATAATAGAAATCTTTGCCTAATCCAAGGTCACAAAGGTTTTTTAATGTGTTTCCCCTAGGCATTTTGTAGTTTTTGTTTCTTACAATTACTTTGATTCGTCTTTAAAAGGTCCTCACCTGAAGGTGTGTTTATTGATTTCTTTTTTGGAGAGGAGGAGGAGAGAGAGAGGGAAACGTTGATGGGAGAGAGAAACAGTGATCTGTTGTGTCCCATTCGCTCCCTGACTGGGAAACAAACCCGCAGCCTGGGCATGTGCCCTGACGGGAACCAAACCTACAACCTTTTGGTGTATGGGACAGTGCTCCAACCAACTGAGCCACCTGGCTAAGACACTTTATGATTCATTTTGAATTAATTTTTGTTTATTATCATACGCATGAATATAAGTAAGGGTTGGGTTTCCCTTCATTTCCTTTCTCTCGTCCCTCCAACACCTCTTCCTTTTCCTCCTTCCTCCTTTTCTTAACAAATGGTACTGAAATAATTGCATGTCATTATGGAAGGAAGAGGGGAAGAGGAGATGATGATGTTTGAGTTATATGGGCACACTGGAACATTCTATTTTGTTTCTTTGATGTATATGTCTGGTCTTATTCCAGTACCACACCATCTTGATTACTGTAGCTTTATAGTAAGTGTTACATCAGGTAATGTATGTCTTCCTATTTTATTTTATTTTATTTTATTTTATTTTATTTTCAAAATTGTTTTGGATCTTCTAGATTCTTTGCATTTCCATGTGAATCTTAGAATCAGCCTGCTCATTTCTATTTAAAAAGCATGAATAGAATGCAACATTCATTTATGATTAAAACACATAATAGAATGGGTATAGGAGGAGAGGACCTCAACATAATGAAGGCCATAGATGACAGACCATTAGCTAATATCATAATCAGTGGTCAAAACCAGAAAGCTTTTCCTCTAAGATCAGGAACAAGACAAGAATGTCCACTCTCACCACTCTTATTAAACATGTATTGGAAATTCTATTCAGAGCAGTCAGGCCAGAGAAAGAAATAAAAGGCATCCAAATTGGGACTAAAGAAATAAAAGTGTTCCTTTTTGCAGATGATGTGATTCTTTATCTAGAAAACCCTCAAGGTTCCACCAAACAGCCATTAGAAACAACAAGCCGTCGTGGCTCGGTAGCTCGGTGGGTGGGACAGCCGACACAGGGCGCCAGGTCGCATGTTTCGTCCCCAGTCCGGGCACGTACCAGTGAGTGCATTATGGGTGGGACAACAGGTTGATGTGTCTCCCCCTTCCTTTCTTTCTCTAAAATCAATCAATACAAAAGGATTACAAAAAAAGAGCAGTAAACAAATACAGTAAAGTTGCAGAATACAGAATGAATGTACAAAAATCCGCTGCATTCCTGTACACTGATTATGAAATTTGAGGTTAGAGGGTGGAGGGATCAAGCAAAAAGGAAAAAGAACTCATGGACATGGACACCAGTGTGGTGATTGCGGGGAGAGGGGGGTATAAAGAGGCCAAATGGTAATGGAAAAAAATAGCAAAACCAGGTAAAGATACAACAGAGAGAGAAAATTACAGGCCAGTATATCTGATGAAAATAGATGTGAAAATCTTCAAAAAAAAATATAGCAAACTGGATCCAACAATACACTAAAAAGATCATACACCATGACCAAGTGGGATTTATTCCAGAGATGCAGGGATGGCATCATATTCACAAATCAATAAACGTGATACATCACAGAAACAAAATGAAAGACAAAAATCACATGATCATATCACTAGATGGCAGAAAAATGATTTGATAAAATCCAGCACCCATTTATGATAAAAACACTCAGCAAAGTGGGAATAGAGGGACCTCAACATAGTAAAGACTATATACAAAAACCTACTGCCAACATCATAATGGGCAAAAACTAAAAGTGTTCCCGTTAAGATCAGGAATAAGACAAGGGTGTCCACTCTCACCACTCCCATTCTACAGAGTACCAGAGGTCCTAGCCACAGTGGTCAGACAAGAAGAAATAAAAGGCTTCCAAATTGGAAAAGAGGAAGTAAAACTGACGTTTGCAGATGACATCATAGTGTACATAGAAAACCCTATAGGCTCCACCAAAAAACTAATCAACCTAATAAGCAAATTCAGCAAAATAATGGGATAAAAAACTCAGTATTCAGAAATCGATGGTATTTCTGTACCAGCAATGGACTATCAGAAAGAGAAACTAAGAAAAAAGCCCATTTACTATAGCAACAAAAAAATAAAGTACTGCCCTGGCTGGTGTAGCTCAGTGGATTGAGTGTGGGCTGCGAACCAAAGGGTTGCCAGTTCGATTCCCAGTCAGGTCACGTGCCTGGATTGCAGGCCAGGTCCCCAGTGGGGGCCACATGAGAGGCAACCACACATTGATGTTTCTGTCCCTCTCCTTCTGTCTAAAAACAAAATCTTTAAAAAAAGTTACTTTGTTAAAAAAATAAATAAATAAAGTACCTAGGAATAAATTTAACCAAGGAGGTAAAAGACCTGTACTTGGAAAACTAGAGAACATTGAAGAAAGAAATTGAGGAAGATGCAAATAAATGGAAACGTGTACCCTGTTCAAGGATTAGAAGAATTAACATAATTACAATGTCCATACTACCCAAAGCAATCTATAGATTCAACACACTCCCTATTAAAATACCAATGGCATATTTCACTAATCTAGAACAAAAACTCCAGAAATTTATACAGAACCAAAAAAAGACCCTGAGTAGCCTCAGCAATCTTGAGAAAGAAGAATAAAGTTGGAGGGATCACAATACTTGATATAAAACTATACTACAAGGCCACTGTAATCAGAACGGCCTGTACTGGCATAAGAACAGACACATAGATCAGTGGAACAGAATAGAGAGCCCAGAAATAAACCCCTTTCTCTGTGGTCAATTAATATTTGACAAAGGGGGCACGAGCATGTAATGGAGTGAAAATAGTCTCTTCAATAAATGGTGTTGGGAGAACTGCACTGGTACCTGCAAAAAAAAAAAAAAAACAAAAAGAAAAAAGAAACTAGACTAAACTTATACCACACACCAGAATAAACTCAAAATGAATAAAAGACTTAAATGTAAGTCATGATACCATTCAAGTCCCAGAGGAAAACATAGTAAAATTTCAGATATTCCACATAACAATATTTTTGATGATATATTTCCTAGAGCAAGGGAAATAAAGGAAAAAATAAACAAATGGGACTACATCAAATTAAATGGCTTTTGCACAGCTAAAGAAACCATCATTAAAATGAAAAGAGAACCGACTATTTGGGAGAACATATTTGCCAATGATACATCGGACAAGGGTTTGCCCTCCTAAAGAAACAAAGAACTCACACAGCTTAACACCAGGAAGACAAACAGTCCAATTGGGCCTGGACAGTGGTGGGTATTGAGTGTGTGGGGGGCGGGCAGGGTAGGGGAGAGTAATGAGGAAAAAGGTGGGACAACTATAACTGAATAACAATAAGAAGAAAATAAAAGAAATGGGCAAAGGGCCTGAATAGATACTTCTCCAAGGAGGACATGCAGATGGCCCATAGACATATGAAAAAATGCTTAGCATCACTAGTATCAGAGAGATGCAAATTAAAGCCACAATGACATATCACCTCATACCTGTCAGGATGGCTATAAATGAACAAACAACAAGTGCTGGCGAGGATGTGGAGAAAAGGGAACCCTAGTGCACTGTTGGTGGGAATGCAGGCTGGTACAGCCACTGTGGAAAGCAGTATGGAATTTCCTTAAAAACTTACAAATGGAACTGCCTTTTGACCCAATGATTCCACTGCTGGGAATATACCCTAAGAATCCTGAAACACCAATTCAGAAGAGCTTATGCACCCCAGTGTTCATAGCAGTGCTATTTACAATAGCCAAGTATTGGAAACGCGTAAGGGACTGTCAGTAGTTGAATGGAATAAAAAACTATGTTACATCTACACAGTGGAATACTATGCAGCAGAAAGAAAGAAGAAGGAATTCCTACCCTTTGCAACAGTGTGTTTGGAACTGGAGACTATTATGCTAAATGAAATAAGCCGGGTGGTGAAAAACGAATACCATATCATCTCACTTATAAAAGGAATCTAATGAACAAAATAAACTAATGAGCAAAACAGAACCAGAGACATGGAAATAAGGAATAGAGGAGAGGGAGAATGGTGGAAAGAAGGGGAAGGGATTAGTCAAAGAACATGTATGCATGGCCCAGGGACTGTGGGAGCAGGGGGTGGGGTGGGACAGAGGAGGGCCAAGGGGGAAAAATTGGGACAACTGTAACATAATAAATGAGAGTAAAAAAATAATAAATTTCCTTTG
Organism: Micronycteris hirsuta; assembly: GCA_004026765.1. Lineage (NCBI taxonomy): Eukaryota > Metazoa > Chordata > Mammalia > Chiroptera > Phyllostomidae > Micronycteris > Micronycteris hirsuta. The sequence continues at coordinate 228,680 of PVJI01000563.1, forward strand.
CAACTGCAACAAAAAGAATAAAATACCTAGAAATAAACTTAACAAAGGATGTGAAGGACCTATATTCTGAAAACTACAAAACATTATTAAAACAGATTGAAAAAGATAGAATGAAATGGAAAGATAATTTCATGTTCATGAATCGGAAGAATCAACATAGTTAAAATGTCCATATTACCCGGAGCAATATACAGATTTAATGCAACCTCCATCAAAATCCCAATGACTTTTTGTTCAGTTTTTTTTTCTTTTATTGATTCTAGAGAGAGGGCAAGGGAGTGAGAAAGAGAGGGGAAGAAACATTGATATGAGAGAGAGGCATTGATCAGTTGCCTCTTGCACACGCCCGACTGGGGACCAACTTGCAACCCAGGCATGTGCCCTGACCAGCAATCACACCAGAGACCCTTTAGTTTGCAGGATGATGCTCAACCAACTGAGCCACACTGGCCAGTGATGGTTTTGTTTTGTTGTTTTTTTTTTTTTTTTGACAAATAGAACACAAAATAATCAGATTTGCATGGAACTACAAAAGACCCAGAGTAGCCAAAGCAATCCTGAGGAAAAAAGAACGAAGATGGAGGTGTCACGCTCCCTGAGTTCAAATACACTGCAAAGCAATGATAATCAACATAGCACGGGATTGGCAGAAAAACAGACACACAGACCAATGGAACAGAATTGAGAGCCAGAAATAAACTCGCATGTACATGGGCAAATTTTTGATCAAGGAGCCAAAAACATACAATGGAGAAAAGAAAGCCTCTTCAAATAAATGGTGCTGCGAAAATTGGAAAGCCACATGCAGAAGAATGAAACTGGACTATAGTTTGTTTCCATATACAAATGTGAATGGATCAAAGACCTAAATATAAGATCTGAAACAGTAAGTTACATAGAAGAAAGCATAGGTACTAAACTTATGGACCTTGGTCCTAGAGGAGATTTTACGAATTTGACCCCAAGGGCAAGGGAAGTAAAAACAAAAAGAAATGAATGGGACTATGTTAAACTGAAAAGCTTCTACACAGCAAAAGAAACTGCCAACAAAACAAAAAGACAAGATATTTGCTAACAAAAGCTTTGACCAGGCATTAATATCCAAAATATATAAAGAACTCATGTAACACCAAACGAACAAGCAATCCAGTTAAAAAATGGGCAGAGAACCTGAGCAGACACTTTTTCCCAAGAAGACACACATAGGAAAAGATGCTCAACTTCACTGGCTATTAGGGAAATGCAAATCAAAACTACAGTGAGGTTCTATCATCAAGAAAAGTAATAACAAGGTGAAGAGGTTGTGCAGGAAAAGGAACCCTCCCCCACTGCTGGGGAAAGTAAACATGTACATCCACTATCGAAAACAGTACGGAAGTTCCTCAGAAAATTAGGAAGAGTTACCATTATGACCCAGTAATCCCTCATCTGGGAATCTACCTGAAAAAGTTGAAAACATTTATTCACAAAGATGTCTGCACCCCGTGTTCATTGCAGCATTAGTCACGGTGGCCAAGACACAGAGACAGCCGAAGTGTCCTTTGATAGATGGTTGCCTAAAGAGGATGTGGTCCCTACGAGCAATGGAATACTCCTCAGCCATAAGAAAAGATGAAATGCTGCCATTGGTGACAACGTGGATGGACCTTGAGAATATTGTGCTAAGCAAAATGTATCCGTCAGGAAGTTAAGAATCATAGGGTTTCCCTCATATGGGGGGTATAACTGAAAATAACAAATGAACGAATAAGAAAAACAAACCAACAAAAACCCATAAACACAGACAACAGTATGGCGGTTACCAGAGGAAAGGTGTGGGGGGGGGCGGTTAGTGGGGTGGTAAAGGGGACAGGGGAGCAAATATGTGGTGACAGATGATGGTTTGACTTTGGTGGTGGGCACACAAAACGGGTCATGTTTCATAGAAGTGTGCATTTGAAATCTATATAATCTTATTAACCAATGTCACCCCAGTAAGTTTAATTTTTAGAAAAGGCAGGGAAAGGCCTGCTGAAACTTTGTTGTGGATTGCATTGAATCTAAAAATCAATTTGAGGAGAATTACCATTGTATCATTGTTGAGTTTTCTGCTCCACAAACATGGTGTGTATCTCCCTTTATGCGGGTCTCTTTAATTTCCCTCAGCCGTGTTGCAGCTGGTAGCACACAAGTCTTACCCATATTTTGTGAAACTTACCCTAAAGCAGTTAATATTTTTATGCTGTTGTGTTTCTGTTGTTTGTAGGTAGTCTATAGAAATTAAATTGGTGTTTGTAGATTGCCCTGTGTCTTGTGATCTTGTTCAGTTGAATTATTTGTTCTGGGGGTATTGTGGGAGATTCGTGAGAATTTACTTTTCCTTTTCAATCCGTGTGCTTTTTATTTGTTTACCTTACCTTACTGTCTCCTTGCACTGTTACGCAGCGTGAATCGAAGTGCTGGTCTCTGGGACATCCCTGCTTTGTCCCTGAGCTTTAGGGGTCGATATTTAGTCTTTCACTGCTGAGTGTGTTGTTAGCTCTAAGGTTTTCATAGCCGACCTTTATCAGGTTGAGGAAGTTCCTTTCTGTTCCTAGTTTGCTGAAAGATTTTTCTCATGAATGGATACTGAATTTTGTCAAATGCTTTTCTGTATCCATTGGATTATCATGGCTTTGCTTTTTTAGAATATTGATATGGTGAGATGCATTTATTTTCCTGAAAAATAGAAAACCTTTGGTTTCTATTTGTTAATAATATTGGTTAAGGATTTTGAGTCTCTGGCCATGAAATATATTGATCTGTAGTTTTTTCTCATGATGTTTTTGTCTGGGTTTTGTAATTGGAAAATGCTGGCTTTATAAAATGAATTGGGAAATTTTCTTTCTATTCTGCTTTCTGGAAGAGTTTTTGTAGAATCATTAATTTTTTCATGAAATGTTTGAAGGAGTTTACTATTGAAGCCATCTTCTTTGTGGCAAGGTTTTTGATAGTTAACCCATTAAACAGAAATAAATATGGTGCTATTTAGATTATTTGTCTTCCTGAGTGAGCTTTGGTAGTTTGTGTCTTTCAAGGAATTTGTCCATTTCTTCTGAGTTGCTGAACTTTGTTGGCATAAAATTGTTCATGGTATGTATGCCCTTATTCTTTTAATGTTTGTAGGATTTATACTAATGTCTCTTCTTGCATTTTGATATTGGTAAATTGTATCTTCTCTCTTTTATTCCTGGAAAATTTGTCTAGAGGCTTATAAACTTACTGATCTCTTAACAGAACCAGTTTTTGTTTTATTGATTTTTCTTTATTGTTTTTATCTTCCAAACTAATTGCACACACACACACACACACACACAAACAAAAACAAAACAAAACCCAAACTAGAATGCTAAAAAAATCAGACCAGAATAAGGGATTAAAAAAAAGGAAAGAAACATAGATCAAGCAGGATAAGCATAAGTCATAGAATAGATGGTAATATAGATCATTATTATCTACATTAAATGTAAATCAGATTTTTTAAATTAAATTTTACATTACATTTAAATTAAATTTTACATTACATTTAAATTAAATTTTACGTTAAATGTCAATGAACACAAAGAATATTTACAGAAATTGACTGTATTGAGTCATAAAGCAAGACAACAAATTTCAAAGGAATGAAATTGTATAGACTGTTCTTTAATTACAATGGATTAGTGTTGGAAATGAATAATAAAGGAGTAACTAGGGAATTCACTGTATGGTCTTTTTATCATATGTTTTGATATCAGGAACACATTTCGGTTCTGCTTCCAGCCGTGATTGAGAAAAGGGGCTAGAGTTACCCTCTACCATTAATACCTGGAGAATCAAACAAAAGGTATCCACAGTAGTTGTCAGACATTCGCTTAATAGGCACCCAGGGCTGTGATTGGATGAAAAAGAAGAGCACGGGGAGCCCTAGGGTTCCAGCAGCTCGCTGCCCAGAGGCGCATCACAGGCCTCGGGTCATGAATGGCGCACTGAAAGGGAACCTAGTCACCTCTCTGAGCTGAGAAAATATGCGGAGTTTGGGGAGGCTAAGAATGCTCAAATTTGAAGGGCAGAGTGAGGGGGAAGGAGGTGGGAGAAGAGGGAGTCCCGGAGAAGAGAGAAGGGAAAAAAGAAAGGCAGGTAGTTCCAGCCGGCTGCTGGAGCTCCCCTTGAATCCTTGGATAAGAACTGGCCCGTGCATATGTGAAAGTAAAGTGCCCAAGGCCGAAGAATCCCCAGAACACCGGGCTGAGAGTAGTTTGTATTTCCTCAGTGAGAACGGAAGGAAAGACCTTGTCCTCCAGTGTAGTTCCCAGTAAGGCATCACCTCAGTGATGGGTGTATGTTCGCCTTAGACTAAAGCTTTAAACGCTTAAAAGCAGGCCTGAAAAGTGAAAAACTGATTGCACGTAACTTTACTTCATGACTGAATGAACAATATATATAATACTATGTAAAAATAATAAATAAATCCAGCACGTAACAACCATGTACTGCATGCAATAAAAAATTATCCATAATCAGGAGAAAAATGGATCAACAGACACAAACCCAGGAGTGATAAAGATGATGGATGAGCTGGTAATGACATTGAAACAGCTATTATAGATGTGGTCTAGATGCTTAACAACGTATAGGAAGACATAATAAGAATGAGGAACAACAGAAGACATCCAGAGAGACCCAGAAATTTATTAAAAAAAAGACAGACAGAAACTATCTCTCTATCTGTCTTTCTGTCATGAAAAATACATTGCATGGAGTTAATAGAAGATTAAAGACTGCATGGGGAAAAAATCGGTGAATTTGAAGCTGGATAGAAACTCTCCAGAATGAAACAGAAAACAGACTGAATAAAAATAAGCAGAGCAGCAGCCACAACATGGGAGCTGATAGTTTCAAAGTTGTGTTAGTGGTTAGCCTAGAAATTGCAACATGAATTTTTGATTTATCAAAATCTGATATTCATCTTTTATCTGTTCGTGGAAATTTGAGAACCTTAGGATACTTGTTACCTCTCTGTATGTGAGTATATTAATGTATATATTTATGTATCATAACGTTGGTTTTTGTTATTCATGCAGATTTACCCATGCTTTTACCAATTTTTTTAAGAAGGATTTTTTTAAGAGCAGTGTTAGGTTCACAGCAAAATTAAGAGGAAGGTGCAGAGGTATTCCATCTACTCCCTGACCTCCCACATGCACAGCCTCCCCATTATTAACATCCCCCAAAGTGGTACGTTTGTTACGATTGATGAACCTACATCGATACTTCATAGTCACCCGGACTCCATAGTTCATGTTGGTGTTCAGTCCTGGTGTTTGTATGTTCTGTGGGTTTGGACAAACACGTGATGACATGCATCCATTATTAAAATACACAGTATTTTCACTGCCCTCAAAATCCTTCATACGCCACCCCTCCCCGTAACCCTTTTTCACTGTCTCCATAGTTTTGCCCTTTTGAGAATGCCGTGTAGTCGGACTCACGCGGCATTTGACCTTTTCAGTCACTGCTGTCACTTGCTACTTAATAGGCATTTTCGTTTCCTCCGTGTCTTTTCACAGCTTGATAGCTCGTTCATTTCTAGTGCTGAATCATATTCTGTTGTCTGGACAGACCACAGGTTATCCATTCACCTACCTACGGACATCTTGGTTCCCTCCAGCTTTTGGCAGTTGTGAATGAAGCTGCTGTAAACATTCTTGTGCAGGTTTTTGTGTGGACATAAGTTTTCACCCCCTTTGGGTAAATACCAAGGGGCACTGTGACTGGATTGTAAGGTAATAGCACGTTGAGTTTGTAACAAAACACCAAAACATCTTCCAAAGTGACTGTACCGTTTTTATTTCCACCAAGGAACGAGAGTCCTTGCTGTTCCACATCCGCACCAACATGTGGTGCTGTTCGTGTCCTGGACTTGGCCCTTCTATTAGGAGCATAGTGGTATCTCATTTTAATTTGCCTGTCTTTGATGACATACGGTGTGGACAGTCTTTTTGCGTACTCACTTGCCATCTATGTATCTTCTTTTTTTTATTTTTAAAAATAGGTTGATTGATTTGAGAGAAACATCGATCTTTTGCCTCTCATATAAGCCCATACTGGGGATTGAGCCGCAACCTAGGTATGTGCTCTGACCAGGAATAGAACCCACAACCTTTTGGTGTATGGTATGATATTCCAACTGACTGAGCCATACCAGCCAGGGCATCTCTGTATCTGATTAAGTGAGGTTTCTGTTTAGGTCTTTGGCCCCCTGTTTTTAATTTTAATTTTATTTTTTAATTGATTTTAGAGAAGGGCGGGGAGAGAAACATCTATTTGTTGTTCTAATTGTTTATGCATTCATTGGTTTCTTCTTGTATGCGCCCTGACTGGAGATCGAACCCTCAGCCTTGATGTATGGGGATGATACTCTAACCAGTGGAGCTACCCAACCAGGGCTTTTTGGCCCATTTTTACTTTTTTTTTTCATGTGCCTTTATTTATGATGGCAGGGACAAACATGAGTACAGCTTCGGGTTGATGCATCTCACAGTAATATCATCCCTTAAGGTCTTGAGAACACAGGAAAGAATTGGACAAAAAGAAAATCTCTGTCACCTATGACTACTTTATCACACAGAAATTAATCTTTCACAGTAGAGACTGCAAAAGGAAATTAAATTAATCTTGCCATTCTAGAACAAACTTCACAATGACGGATTCTTAAGTTTTCATCAAGTAGGGAGTAAAAGCAGAGAAAATCATTTAGGACAGCGTTTCTCAAATTCTGCTACTTTCACAGACATATTCTCGGGGGACTGGGTTGCAAGTTTTTTTATGGCCCATTTTTAAATCGGGTTATTTTGTTTATTTTTTGATTTTTAAGAGGTTTTTTTGTATATTTTGCATAACAGTCCTTTTTCAGATATATTTTCTCCCAGTCTGTGGCTGGTCTTGTGATTGTGTTGACATTGTCTTTTGCAGAGACGTTACTAATTTTAATAAAGACTAGCTCATCAATGATTTCTATCATGACCATGCCTTTGGTGCTGTATGTAAAAAGTCATTGCCATGCCCTAGCTGGTGTGGCTCAGTTGGTTGGAGCATTGTCGCATACACCGAAGGGCTGCAGGTTCGATTCCTGGTCAGAGCATATACCTAGGTTGTGGGTTCAAACCCAGTTTGGGCATGTCTGGGAGGCAGCCAATTGGTGTTTCTCACGTCGATGTTTTTCTCTTTCTCTCTCTTTCTCTCCCCGCCCCCCCCCACCCCCCAGCCTCCAACTCTCTATCTAAAAAGAATGAAAAAATGTCCTTGAGTAAGGATAAAAAAAGTCATCACCATAACCAGGGTCACTTGGTTTTTAGAAGAAAGTTTTAGTTTTGCACTTTATATTTAGGTCTGTGATCTACTTCGCGTTAATTTTGGGGAAGAGCATAAGGTCTTTGTCTAGATTTATTTTTTTGCCTGTGGATCTCCAGTTGTTCCAGCACCATTGTAGGGCCTTTTCTCTTTAGTCAAAGATCAGCTGACTCTATTTATGGGAGTGCATTTCTGGGTGGTCCATTTTATTCCATTGATCTATTCGTCTATTCTTTTGCCAATACCCACACTGTCTTGTGACTGTTTACCACTTTTTTTCTTTTTACTCTTCATTCCTTGCTATGTTTCTGAGTTGTTACCCAGAATAATTTTCCCTGTGTCTGAAGAATATACCTTTTAGAATTTCATCCTTCCTGGACTCCCATGCCAGTAAGAACGTGGCCTTGTACTTCTGTAGCTAGGAGTTGTTTGTTTTCCCATTTTTTGGCACCTGTGCGGCGCCCTTCATTTTGTCCTTGACTACATATTTAAATTTTCGTTTCTGTTTTATTTAGCAGCTCTGTGTTGTTTGTTTAGGCGATACATTTTGGTACTTATGAGCCCATCGTTTCAACATTTATATTGTCACTTTTAACATGTTAATCATTTTGATGGGTACAAGGTGGTGTCTGAAATGTGCTTTTAATTTTTTCTATTTTCAGTTTTATTCTGCTTTCTGGTAGATGTGTGTGTTGGGGGGTGGAATTATCTTCAGCTCCGACGTTTTGATTCTTATTTTCTTTTTCCTTCTCATACGAGTGTCATATAGATGTATCTGCCCAGTTACTGGCTTTCTCTTTCTGGGGGGTGGGGGGGTGTTTAATTAGTGTGAGAATCCCCACTCCCTTATTCTCTTTTCTCAGTGGGCTCAGGAGTCTCCACCAGATTCTTTCTACAGCCTGGACTCGGGTTGATGCATCTCACAGTAATACTAATTACTAAGTAATACTAAATACTAAGACCCACAGAAGATGGGTCTGCTGTATTTGAGTTTCACTACTCATCAGACATTTGAATGAGGCTAGGCAGGCTGGAGGAACCCGTGCTCATAGTGTATTAAGGAATCAGAGATCCACGTGAGGAGGAAGAGTAGAGAACATTTTATCTTTGTTAACTTAACACTTATTTTAGATTCAGGTATCCACCTAGAAATCTTGATCATTGAAAATGGGAGTTGGTTATGCAACCACAAATACTTTAAGAAAAACATCTGTATATGCTGAACTGAGGAAGATGCAGACTCTGCCATCTCTCCGTGTATAGAATTTTAAAAATACATTTTTTAGGACAAGTCTTTAACACTTTGAAAATCTTAAGTCTTTGGACTCACACTGTCAGAGTCCAACTTCGGATCTCTCTGCATAAAACCCATATAATTAACTGAAATTCTGAGTTTTTTCCCCAGTGTCAGTGCATTAATAACTCATGTTTAGCAAATAGTATTCTAAATATTTTCTCATCCAGATATTTTTGAAAGGACTTTTTGGGTGGATGAGAATCTTTTTTTCTTAATTTATTGATTTGAGAGAGGGAGAAACATCAAATTGTTGTTCCACTTAGTTGTGCATTCATTGGTTGTTTCTTGTACGTGCTCTGGACTGGGGATCAAACCTGCAATGTTGGCGTATTGCGAAGATGCTCCAACCAACTGAGCTACCTGGCCAGGGCTTGAGAATCTTTTTAAGAGTAACTTTCTAAATATATCTACTTGGGGACCTCACTTCAAACAGTTTAAAAAACCATTTCCTTAGAAGTAACCTGTTGCCTTTCATAAATCATTTCAGCAAATACTGAGACGGATGTGCTACCTTACCATCAAAGAAATGGCTAACATCTCTGAGGATGTGATCATCGTCACAAGCAGGTATGTGAATGCTCAAGCCCGAGGGTGGGGTGCTTATGTGTTTAGTGGAATGTGGGGTGTCCAGTGGAGCTCCCCGGGCTGCGCGGATGAGAAATAAGTCGTTCTGGACACAATCTAGTTCCAGCGGGAAAGGGGGTGGCAGTTCCCTCTAGTGGAGAATGCCCCAGCCCTTCTCTGAGATGGCTTTTATTGGGATCGGTGTGCGCAGGGGTATATAGTATGCAGGCAAAGCTCATTGGTCAGTGCCCAAAGGCTACAGTTACAGAGAACAGAGATTGTCTATAGACAGCAATCGAAGGGACACAGAGATCTGACTCAGGTCAGGGTCTGTTAGATGTGCTGACGCCAGATGGTTGTTACCATGTGCTTCATGAGACAAGGAGTTCACTCCTTGTGCTTTTGGACTTAGTCATCTGGTTCTCGGCAGCAGGGCTACGCAAAGCAGGGCAAGCCCCAAGGGGTACGATGCATTCTTTAGGCCTGATCTCCCACGGGAACCCTCGGTGCGAGTATCGGGTCCTGCTTGCCTCCCCATTCCCGGCGTTCAGGTGGAGACTTCCAGGCCCTTTCAAGGCCTTGTTTGCCTGGGGCTACAGTCTCCGATACCATACAAAGCAGTCCCCAACGGTGGAATATTTGTTGTTCCCTTGATGTTAATTTTACCTGTCTGACTGTAAGAAAGCCAGTAGGAATTTAAAAGAATATATTCTCTTAAAGTGTTCTTTTCTGAAATGTGGTGTCATTATGTAAAAACCATCCCTGTTGGGTAATGCAAAGAAAGAAGTCACAAAGGATAATGCTAATAAATATGATTACATTTACATGTTTATAAAAAATATATAAACCAAAGAGTAAGTGATGCGCTGAAATAAAATATACATATGCAATATAAATAATAGAAAGAATTCTTATACTTCAAAAAATTCCAATTGATAATTCATAAAATAACCAAAGGATCTTTATATTTTTAAATATTCATTTCCACTGGTAACCAGAAAATATAAATTAACTTGAGAATGAGTTATATTTTTACCCATCAAATTGGCAAAAAAGACAAAAGGCAGGCAGTACATGTAAGGGAGACTGATGTTTGCGTATAGAAAGAAGGTAGGATGATAAGTTGATTCAGTTTTTCTAGAAAGCAGTTTGGCAGCTTTTGTCGGATGTTTGAAAGGTTTTATCCCTTTGACCCAGTAGCGCCCCACCTGTGCGGCAGTGCTCCGAAAGCAGAGAGCACAGGAGACTCACACACAGTGCCGCTCACTGCAGCGTCGTTTACACTAGCAAAAAGGACAAACAAGCGAAACGTCCGCCATTGTTAAAAATTATTTTATTAATCATACTTCATCATCTGATTTTTTAGTTTTTGAAAATAGTTTTGAAATCTCTTTAATGATGTGGGAAAGTCCTTAATAAAGTGCTGTTTGAACAAGAGTTGGACCCAAGTCTTACATTCAATATAGTCTCACCTTAAAGAATATTTTATGTATGTGTATAAAAATAGATGGATGAAAACACACTGATACGTTACCAGGAGGTTATTTCTGGATATTTGCGTTGTGGTTATTTATTCTCTTTAAACTTTTGGTAATTTCCAAATGTCCTAGAATGAGTACATATACTTTAGAGTTCTAAAATATACGACAAATGTTATTTAAAAAGTAATTGCCTTCTTAATTATAACTCATCTGAGTGAATATGGTTTTTGTAAAACAAAGTAAATTTTGGAGGGGGGGTGCCTGTTGTGTTGATACAGTTTCTATTAACAAAGCTTTCAGCTGAAAATACCAGAAAGGCAGATGGGAGTAGTCACCCAAGCAAAGCAGGCACGGAGGAGCTGGCGTGGGCTCAGCAGTTTGACAGCGGTCGGTCGGGCTGGTGTCTCTTGGATTCCTGTGGCCATCTCCCACGATTGCAAAGTGGAGGCCTGAATTGCTGGCCACGGGAGGGGTGCCGGGAAGGGGCCAGGGAGGGCAGCCCCACCTTCCTCTTCTATCACATATGCACTCGCTTCTCCCAAGGCAATTTTAGATTTCATTTGGCTTAGGGGTCAAGGAAAGTGAGTATTTAGCGTTTACAGCCCAAGTATTAGGGGCAGGCAAGGAAGAAGGGGTTGAAAATAGGCATTGGATTAGCCAGTGAACAGTGTCTGCTGCAAGAAAGAAACAGAAAGTCTTCACTTAGATTGCTAGCTTCACTGAATATTGGAAAAAGTAAAAATAGACTAGTCAACTATGGGTGAGGGTTATTTGTTTATTTAGCTGTTAATACTTCCCTGGGTCTTCTTAGTCTGCCTAGAATCATAGTTGGTCTCTAGTTCACTTTAAATAATTAATAAATGTAGTAGGCAGAATAATGCCCTCCCCCCCCCTCAAATATCCCCGCCTTGATTCCTAAGACCTGTGTACCATTACGCCACGAAAGGGAAGTAAAGTTGCTCATCAGCAGGTAGGGGGAGTGGCCTGGATTACCCCAGTGGGCCCAATATAAGGATAAGCGTCCTCAGAAGTGGAAGAGGGAGGTGGGGAAAAGGGTCAGTGAAGAGAGGTGATGATGGTAGCTGGGTCAGAGACGCGGTACTGCTGAATTCGGAGATGGTGAAGGGGCCTGGCGCCGAGGACTTTTGGGTGGAAAAGGTGAGGAAATGGATTCACCCCTGTAGCCTCCAGAAGGGAATGTAGCTCTGCTTGGGTTGTGGTTATTTATTCTCTTTAAACTTTTGGTAATTTCCAAATGTCCTAGAATGAATATATACACTTTAGAGTTCTAAAATAAATGACACGTGTTATTTAAAAAATAATTGCCTTCTTAATTATCACTTATCTAAGTGAATATGGTTTTTGTAAAACAAAATAAATTTTGGAGGGGGCTGCAAGGGAGTCAAGCAGAGTTTGAGCCAGCGAGATCTGTGCTGGACTTTGAACTCACAGAACTGGAAGATAAAGAAATGAATGTGGTTGTAACTTGTTACAGCAGCGATAGAAAACGAATAGAAGTGTATTTGCAGTATAGAAGTGTATCAAGTCAATATTTTATATACCTTAAACTTACACGAGGTTATATGTCAGTTACATCTCAAAGCTAGGGGAAAAACTCAGATGTTCAGACCCGGAAGTGCGGTGCTGCTGTAACAAATATCTAAAAATGTGGAAGCAGCTTCGGAATTGAGCAGCGAGCAGCTAGCTGCTGGAAGAATTTTGAGGAGCATTATAGAGAAGAACCTGTATTCACTTGAACAGACCGCCAGTAGAAATATGGATGTTAGTGACTCTGCTAGACTGAGAAGGAAGTGTGGAGCAGGAGGAAGAAAACGTTTATCACCTCCGAGAATACGCAAATTCGTGTGCCCAGACAGTCAGGGTAAATACGGGCCTTAAAGGCGCTGCCGGCGAAAGCTCAGAAGTAAATGAGGAGGATGTCAGAAACCGGAGGGAAAGGGATCCTTGTCATACAGTGGAATTGTGTCCTGCAATTACGTGGCAAGCAGGACTTCTCAGCAGTGAACTTGGGTATTTAACTGAGATTTCCAAACAGAGTGTTAAGGTGTGGCCTGGTTTCTTTTAGTGACTTGGAGTAAAATTTGAGAGTACAGAAGTAAATTAAAGAGAGACCTGTTAAACAAGAACCAGGAGTTCTTTACAGAAATCCAGTCATTATGTCGTACACCTGAAACCAATATAATGTTTTATGTCAGTTGAACCTTAAAAATTAAAAATAAAAAGAAGAGGCAGGGGAAAGGGCCAGGAGTTCTTGGTTTTGGAAATTCTCAGCCTGCCGAAACAGCAAAGGGTGCTGAAAACAAGAGATCCAGTTAGAAACTGCACTCTGGAGAAAAACTCTATAGCATTTTGCTAAAACCTCAGAAAGAGTCAAAGGTCAGAGTATTCACTCACACAGAACACTCTGAGGAGATCAACGGTGTGACTCAGAGATTCCCTCAGCTTCTAAGCAGAAGCCGAAAATAGAGGCGGGATTATCTAGGCAAGATCTCTCTGGAGGAGCCTCTTGTCTAATGGAGTGAGTCTCTGTATGTATATGGTAGTCCCACAGGCTCTTTAGAATCTTCTAGCAGCAGCAGCATGGCCAGCGTGGGCCGAAAGGGACAGAGAAGATGAGGTGAAGGGAGGCTGTCAGGGCCCCAAACTCTGCAGGCAGGAAACAAGCTGCCCTTGACCCACAGGAGGTGGCTTGCAGAGCAGAGGTGCAGGCCCAGAGGGTGGAGCTGAGAACCAGAGAGGACTCTGCTCCGGACTTGAACCCTTTTCCACTTGCCTGTCTGGATATCAGATTTGTGTGGGACCAGTGACTTTCCCTTCCTTCCAGTTTTTGGACAGAAATGATCGTAGCTGTTATCCTGTGGCAGTCCCACCCTTGCATTTGGGGCGTCGAGGGCTTCTCCTTTTACAAGTCCGCAGGCGGAGAGGGGTTTTGCCTCAGGATAGAGGAATTATACCCAGAGCCTCACCCACGCCTCATTTGGGCGATTTTGATGACACTAGTGGGACTTCTGAGTGAGATTTAGATGAGATCTTGGGCTTTGCATTGATGCTGTAATATGTTGAGATTTGGGGGTTCTGAGGATGGATGGGGTGAATACGTGGGCTCAGTTTTGCCTGTGAGAGGGATGTAGACCTGCTGCCACAATGGCTTTATTTCAGCCCCCGAGGCCCCTGCTGGGCTTCTAACCCACAGAACTACACAATGACATTTTTGTTGTTTTAAGATGTTAATCGTGGTCACTTACTAGAGGAGGCTGAGAAAACTCATACGGTAGGTGACCATTCTGCATACATAGATAATTGTGTTAGCTTGGTAAGAAACGAGGAGATTCTTAGAAAACCTGAAGGCAGACCCTTGCACAACCGAACATATAGGGGTGGCCAGTGAGCACATGGAAATGCACTTCATATAATTCGTTAGCAGGGAAATGGGAGTTACAACCTCACCGAGATATTACTCCATACCTGCTGGAATGGCTAAAATAACAAAGCCTGGCTCTACCCAAATCAAAAAGCCTGCTTTAATAGCACATATGCAGAACAGTTGAAACTGCATACGTTGTAGGTGGGAATGTGATATTGACAAAGAATGTTCAAACCTGTAGAGAGTTTTTGTAAGTGTGTTTGAGCCGAACTGTCGACATTTGCAGGGGGCACGACCACAGACACCGCAGAGCAGCAGCCCTCAGCCGTTTTCATCTCCCGGCACACGTAAACAACTAAAACTGCAGCGCACCAAAAAATGTCTGTTCTTTTGCCTGACAAAAACATAGGTACAATTTTGATGCATTCACACCAGACAGTTGCGTGGGCTGTTGTCATTTTTTGACAATTTAAGGGAAAAGAGGTCAGCCCCGCTTCCTAAACAGTCCGGTGTTGCAGGTTTTAAAAATTCTAGCGGCACACAGGAGCGTCTCTTGTGGCACAGTGGTCGAAAATCACTGCTCTAGAGAATAACAGTCCTGCAGTTTCTTTTATGTGTTTGGCCTGATTGTGTGAAAGTTGGAGAGAGCAGGTGGGGATTGGATTATGGGATAGTTAACAAGATTATGTGCTCTCTAGAGGGCGGTTAGGCCTATATCAAAGGTGTGTTAACCTAGATGCACAGAAGCAACGGCCAGGGCTCCTGAAAGCAAAGATAGACCTTTCATTAAAAAGTGACGTGCCTGGGATGCGGCTGCCCCCCAGGACTTGCCCAGTTAGGAATTTATGACCAGATCACCCCATAAGGTCACTTTACACAGAACCCCTTTTTTCGTCCATAGTAGAATAGTACATTCGCCTTAGAAGGTATTTTGTCAGTTTCTTCAAGTTAAACATATACTTGCTCTGTGACCAGTAATTCCACTGCTAGATATTTACCCAAGAAAAATAAAAATATATGGCCACAAACAGGCTTACAAGGATTTCGTGGCAGCTTTGTTATAGCCCTAACCTGGAAACAACCGAAAAGTTCATCCACAGGTGAATGGATAAACAAATTGTGGCATATTAATACCATAGGCTACTCCTCAGCAATAAAAAGGAAAAATTGCTGTTTCAGGCAACAACATGAATACATTTCTAAAACATTATTTTGGAACAGAAGAAAACAGGTGATTCTCTTTATGTACTTTAAGACCAGCCACAACTCAGCTGTGCTGATAGAAACCAGAAGTCTGCTGGGTTGGGGGGATTGCCTGGGAGTGAATTGGAGACAATGGAAACCTTCAGTATTTTATTTTGAGTGGACGTTACACCAGTGATCGCAATTGCTACAAGTCCTCTAACTGAACACTTAAGCTGTTCTTAGGGTACAACTCAGTTTAAAAAAAAAAAACCCAAAACATGAAGAGATTTAGTTTAGTTAAGGATGGTCAAGTATATTGACAGTTTGATCATAGTACTTTACCCCTGTGTGATGAGACACACCCAGTGAGAAAGTATGCATCTGAAAATTGCTTAGAATTTAGAATGAGTCCTGAGGGTGATCTGTCACTCACATTGGAAGTAGCAATGGCGGTATGGTGGGGTTCGCTGTCAGTATGTGATAAGTTACATCCCTAGCCTCAGAATCACACCAACGGTTCACAGATTGTGATTTAGGAAGAAATAAAGAGGTTGTAGAAACTGTTATCTGGCTGGCAGTTCTGAAGTCAATTGTGGGGATAATGTGAGGATTTGGGTAGGGGGAAGACAATACTTTGAGGTTCCTGAGGGAACTAAGAATCTACGTTCATCCGCTTACTTGGTGAGAGATATTCAAGCCCGAAACAGCTTTTCCACTTGAGTGGTGCTGCTGTCCCTGAGTGTTACGTCTGAGGGGTTACCGCCAGGACTTGGCTCAGAACAGTAAAGGAAATGAGATAACTGCTGTCATTTCACTTAGCCACCGCTACAGCGAAACTTCTCTCTCACAGATCTCCGGTGACGTCTTAACTGCAAAATCCAAAAGCCAATTTTCAGTCCACATTTTACTTGGCCTCTCTGTTTCAACACGGTTAGACACTCCCTGAAGTTCTACCTCCCTTGGCTTTCAGAAGGATAGTCCTGCGTTTCCTCCCATCTCTGAGTACTCCGTTTTATCCCTTTTCAGAAGTCCCTGCTTATTTTCTGCCGGCCACCTACGTGTTGGCACTCCCTGGGCTTCTATTGGATACCCTGTATCTTTGTACACGCGCCTCCCTGTGCCTGCAGTTACCTTGTTTCCTTCTTCAGTAGCTTAAAACATCGCTGTACACACCGACTTCCCTGTTCCCAACAGATCAGTCATTGTCTCCCCTGTTGTTCTTACAGCACGTTTGTTTTTAGCTTCTGTTCCAGTAGGTAATGCACTGATTGTGCTGGAATGATTTGTTTGCGTTTCTCTGCCCTCTCGACTGTTAGCTCCTGGAGAGCAGGGAACTTTCTCATGTAACTTGGTGTCACCAGTCGCTGGAAAGGCCCTGCGTGGATTAGACACTCATTAAAAGTTTGTTGCACTAAGTAAGCAAGGATAATCCCCTTTTTCTCTTCAGACAAGGGGCTGGAAACGTAAGGATTGCTTCTCTCTCCGTATCTGAAGAAAGCAGTCACACATCAGAAGAAGTGGAGAAATGTGGGTGTATTAGTCATATTTCTGCAGAGAACAGAACTAATAGGATGTAGATACACACATATCTATAAATCTCTTTCCATATAGCCATAGATATATATACCTATATATCTATAGGTATGTGGTAGGCAGTTAGACATGATCAGAGCAGGGACCATGGGCCAGGTACAGAAGGTCACTTGGATTGAAAATTCTATGTGTCTAGCAAGGGGCAAAACTGGAAAGACAAGGACCTCACCCACAGGGTAACCTTTCCTTCCCTAGCATATCTCTGGTCATTCGATTTAGACCCCCTGACCTTTCATATCACTGGTGGTGTAGTTCAGACCCTCCCCTGACCTTTCCTGCCTGGCATGTTGCTAATCGTGTGGGTTAGACCCCCTTAGAGGGGGAATGAACAAGAGCGATGAAGAATAGCCGTTAAGCTCCCAGGACAGTGAGGTTCTGACCCGCGTCAAATACATCTAGGCTCAGTTGTGTTTCAGCTCCAGGCCCAGAAAAGCAGCAAAACCAGACAAGGGACACCACAGCTGCCTTCAGGACCAGCTGCAGTGACTAATGACCCCTTGCCCTGGTGCCAACCAATCAGTGGAGACCATGACCCTGAAAGGGCATATCTGGAAAGCTGATGAATATTCTGTTCATATCCGCCCCTGGGACCTCCCCCCAAATCCCCACCCTTAAAAGCCCTAAGGATGAGGGACCCAGCCCGAGCCTTTTCAGTCTCCCTGCCCCCCCTCTCACCACGCACTTCACTGTTACCCTTCTTTCTCCTAAGCTCCAAGGGCCACTGCTTTTGCCTCTGTAACTTGCTTCCTGAGCCTGTGTCTTCTTCCACTCATTTCTTC
Source organism: Micronycteris hirsuta (assembly GCA_004026765.1). NCBI lineage: Eukaryota > Metazoa > Chordata > Mammalia > Chiroptera > Phyllostomidae > Micronycteris > Micronycteris hirsuta. The sequence continues at coordinate 246,314 of PVJI01000563.1, forward strand.
TACCTCTGACTTTCTAAATAAACTTCCTCCTCTGGTTTGAGTCTTGGCTCTGAATTCTTCCTTAGCCAGAACTCAGGTACCGAGGTTGTTGCACTGAGGTCTGGCACCTGGTGCCAGTCTCACCGCCAGCAGACACACGGACATTTATACCTACAGCTGTATGGATATATGGAGATGGGGGAGGGGGGAGTTGATTTACTAGGAAGGACTGGCTCACGTACTTATGGAGGCTAAGTCCCACTGTCTGCTGTCTGTGAGCAGGAGGCCCAGGAAAGCCAGGCGGGTAGTTCCTGTTCAGACCGGAGGGCCTGAGGACCAGGAGTGCAGATGTGTGAGGGCAGGAGAATATGGGGTCCCAGCTTAAGCAGAAAGCAGATTCTCTCCTCCTTTTGTTCTGTTTAGGCCCTCAATGGATGGAGGACGCCCACCAGCATTGGTGAGGGCAATCTTCTTTACTGGGTCTGATTCAGGTGCCAACCTCTTCTGGAAATACCCTTAGGAACACACCCCAGAATTGTTTTACTAGCTTTCGGGGCATTCCTGAGCCCAGTCGAGACGTAAAATTAACCGTCACTTGGGTTTAGTGGGCACTGAGCAGCTTCCTGTGTCCTGCTGCCCTCCCCTCTCCTGCCCAGTTGACAACGAGACTGCCCTGATTTATTTGGATTAATAACTGTTCTCTTCTAAAATGAAATTGTGGAAGACTTTTGAGGAATGATGATGAATGTGATGCCAAGACTAAAACTTCCTTTTCCAAGGACTAATGGAGTGAGTAACAATGAGTAGGAGGGAAAGCCCAGGATTTCTTCATTCTAGCCGATATTGAGTAAGGCCATTGCAGGCTAACTCTCCCAGTGACCACAACAAATCCTCTGAAAAAAGTGGAAAAAGCAGCTACCTAGGGCCTCTGATAAGCAAACACAGGAATAATAGCAGGTGAAATGAGAGAAAACTGTAATTAATGAATACCAATGTGGTACCCGTGCGTTTCATGGGTTTGATCCAAGGGCAGGCCGAACAGAGACTCAGAGAGAAGCCCGTCTCTGTGGCTGGAGTGCCAGGTTAAACAAAAGGGCCCTGCAAGCTGGAGAGCAAGCGGGGGGAGTCCTGGCTGGTTTTACTTTCTGTGTTAATTTCCAGTCCTGCCCTGAGGCCAGCCTCAGTTGTGAACCCACTTTACTGTGGCGTGACTAGTGTTGCAGACCCCGAAAACTCCTGAGGTGACACCTGTCCCCGTGAAAAGGGGCCCCTTCGTGTGAAGGGTGGGGGGAAGCCCACATTATCTTTTTGTCTCCTTTTACGTCTTGAGGACCCACTCGCACAGGATCGTGCAGTTGCACAAAGAGCTAAAACTGAGCGAGTCCCATGTTTCAGAGCAGAAGCACCGGGGAATGGGGGCCTTGAGAAACAGTGCGGGAGCAGGGGCGTGCGCAGAAGGCCAGTCGGCACTTGTGGCCTGAAGCTGGCAGGGTGGAGTGCTTGCTGGAACAGTCAGCGTTCCTCAGAGGCTGTAACAGGACCCAGAGTCTCCTGGTGGTGTCAGAAATGTCCAGATGCAGTCCAGGGCCAGTCAGCCAGGAAAGTCCGGTCCATTCTCAAGGGGAAAGGTCATCAGTAGATGCCAACCCCCAAATTACCTACATTCTGGGGTGAAGGCTTTAAAGCAGCTAATACAGCCCTGTTCCATAAAGGTGAACACTCTTGAAATGAAAGAAATTATATGTAAAAAAAAGAACCATGTGAAAATTTTAGAAATGACAAAAGTGCAGCATGCAAAATACAGTAAAAACTCATTGGCTAGCCTCAGCAG